>WJEZ01000001.1:0-138075 GCA_009869925.1 Thalassaphorura encarpata
TAGCAGCTCTTTTGTTAATTTATTACGGTTGGGCATTGTACCATAAATAAATTGTTTTGCCAAATAGGACGTGGAGGAATTCTAATTTATTTTTAAATACAAGACATTTTTAATTCTACTGTAGTGTTACTGACTTGTATTTGCATATTTGCTCCAATAAACAAATCCAACAATCAATTTAGCCTTTTTCAGTTTTGTCCTTTCCACATGCACAGCGCTTGGGCTTTGAATGATTTATTAAAAATATCTCCATGAAACCTTCCATTTCTAGCAAGTTAAAGCAAGTTAGTCTGATACATTCGTAAGGCTATAAATATCACTACGGGCTTCTGGAAAAGAGTGACCGTTTCTTCATCGTATTCCAATATACAGCTTTAAAGATTCGGTTTTATAAACAGGATGTCTAAAGTTATTCCAAGGAAAACAGAACGCAGGTTCATAAAATTGAAGCCAAGGAATGAAGAAAAGCATTGAAAAGGTGTTTCTGGTTCAGAAAAAAACTAGATAAACTTTTTTTTAGAGTTGTATCAGTATTTGAGGAAATCCAAAAGATGTACTAGTTTGAAGCATAAGTCTGCCCAAGCTAGTAAAACGAATGAAGAAAGGGGAAAGTTGGGAAATGAAAAACTCTAGTGTCTGTTTTCTATCTCCGAAGGACTAGCTGATTGAAGAATCTCTCTACGCTCGGTGAGGTCTTGCGTATATTTCACTTCAAGCCGGGAGAAAAATTGTACCCGAAGATCAAAGTTTAAGTTCAGCAGCGTGTGCAATCGGACTAATAGATATGCTCATAAAGAGACCAAACTCATGATATGTTAATTTGATTTGGAAAACGCCAGACGAGTTAGAGTTAATCTTTCAAATAGCTTTTTCTTGTTTTTTCCACTCATTATGGGGATTTAAATGAATTAGAAATGGTCGTTTGGGTTAAGGCAGAGAGAAACTCGACATAATGTAATCATAGGGGACGGAAGTGAGTTGTAAAATAATGAAGAGATGATAATCAAGTAGCTTACCAGAAGTTCTTTCTTTCTCTTATCATCACCACGAGCCAATTTCCGAGAGATTTCAGCTGTGAACGCAGCGGGCGTTCTAGAAGGGTCATCCCCCGTCAGAACATCAGATAAATACGCAATGTAAGAGGTGGCCAATCGAAGTGTTTTGATCTTGCCTGTAAAGCAGAATGTATAACTGAATTAAAATTCCTATTTCCGATTGTACGTTACACTAAACCATGAGTTTTCGAAAAATCAGAGTTCATACTTAAGTAAAATACAATTATCATTATCATTCATAACGGCCTTAAAGCAGTCTTTCGATCTGGATGGTAGACAGGCGATAAAAATGAGATGTCTGGTTTATTATCAATTTCAATAATTATTTCCGGATTATTTTCACTGCTGAATTTGAGATTGATTTGTTATGCTAGTTGAGACACATTTTATCAGAAAATGCAGTTGTTCTTTCTCGAGTCTAATTATTTTATTCACTATTTGTCGTAGACAAACAATTTGATCCTGTATTTAGAGAAATGAAATCTCGAGTTAAAAAAACAACTCTTATGTCCTGGAATTCAGAATTACGGATCCAACCGAATTTCTTTTAAAATGGGCTATAAGCTAAAAAGTAGGCTAAATACAGTACTGAGCAAATGTAATCCATCATATACGTACTAATGCATAGCACTTCAAAATATCAACCACTAATTTTTAGTCTGAGCGATCATAGAAGATTTGTACTGTAATATTCGGTCTCAAATATATTTACAAAGCATTCACTTCCGCAAGACTTATTTCTTCCTGTGAATAATTTATAAAATCGAGATGAGGAAAGGGGTCGCATTCAGCTTTCCTTTTAAATAGCGGTGTCTATTTGAAGTACTAGAAAAAAGTACATAGGGCGTTGGGCGAAGGGCATCTGTTGAAAATAATATATTTCTTGGCCTAACCATTAGTTATCAGAGTCAAAATAACATATTCAATAACTGAATGTTCTGCCTAGAACAGATTGTCTAACATGTATATGCGTTTCGGAAGATTTTTCTTGTTGCATCATGAATTCAACCCTTCGTATTTTTCTCTCCCTTTCCGACTTTTCCGAGCACAAACCTCAAAAAACTTATCAATTCAAATGTATGCATTCCATGCTATCCTTCAACATGTTTTGACTAATAGTGTGAATGATAGCGTAGACATTGAAAATAAAAATTAGAACATAACGCATCTCTTTCATAGTTCTTGAGTAATAGCTCAAATAATCTTTTCTCAAAGACCAACATGGATTCCCGGGTCAAAATTAGGTTAAACTCATTTGTATCGGCGGTAGTACTATCTGTTCATATCTGAGTCTTACACTATTTTATCTCTGATAAGAATTCCAATAAAGTGAAAGTTAAATAATCGAGACTTTTCTTTAGCCACAAAACTTAATTTTCATAGTACTATCTGTTCATATCTGAGTCTTACACTATTTTATCTCTGATAAGAATTCCAATAAAGTGAAAGTTAAATAATCGAGACTTTTCTTTAGCCACAAAACTTAATTTCCAGATATTTTTAGCCCATTTTTTATATAAAATGAAGTAAATAAAATAAAATCAAATATTCGGACTAACTTAATTTTGTGTCGGCTGGAACATTAGGAATACAATCACGCAATTCTGCGAATGCATTATTAATTGATTGCGTCCTCCGACGCTACCTTTTTGTTTGCAGTGTTTCGTCTCCGCACCGTGGGTCGACCCGTAATCATTCCATTTACATTGACAATCGTTTCCACGCAGCCGGTGTCAGAGTGTGCAGGTGAAACCAAAGGGTCAGGACTTTGACCACTTCCGCTATGACGATGATTACAATTCCAAATTCCACACAAAGGGCCAGACGGTGACCTACAACCATCATAATACTCTGCTCCACTTCCGCCACTGCAACAATCTTCACTCATTTCATGACCTCCTGAATTGACTCCCATAAAACGTGGCTCTGGTGAACCCGGTGGATGATAACCACTAGTGCTATGATGATGTGGCGGGAAGTCATAGTACGTGTGAATACTAGTTGGGTCAACACTCAATTGAGTTTCACCAGGAATGTAATTCTCATTGTAGTTCTCATCCGTAGTTGGCTCACACCAAATAAACTCAGAATATCCACTACGCTGATGTGTCACGGGTTCAGAAGAACAGTTCACGTTTCCAATTGAGCTATGCATCTTTTTTAATTAGGGATTTTTGAATAATAAATGGATTTTTGCAGAAATTTATTGCCTTAAAAATAAATGTCTGTAGAAATTTTCTTTAATGTTTCATTTTCAATATATCTATCCTTTTGCTGTCTGCACTTTATTTTGTTTTAATTTTAACGTCAAGAGGAGCAACTTTTCCCAAAGCACCTTGCTTGTCAATCGTTAAATAATAACTAAAGCCAATGTGTAAAAACCATACGATTTTGCTTAGCCAGCCAGAAACACATCTCTTAAAGTGAGATCAAGAGATGAAAAGGCGGATCGTGGATTTTGTTGGAGCATTACGTTCAAAGGAAGCTCCTCCTAATGTAAAAGTTTGAGTAAACCCATTGGGCTATTCTTTTCTCCCCTCCCTAAAACCAAATAACCAGACGTAAGTTAGACGAGCTTTAACTTAATGCAACACGCTTGTATCTAAATTTTTATATCCAGGGATAAGTTATTCCGAACAATCCAATTGAAGAATATTTATACCAGATAATATTGTCAAACTGCTTTGAAAAACTACTACATGTTTTGTGAGAGAGGAAATTCGATTTACATATGATATCAGTAATTATCGTTACAATATCAAATATATGCTAAATATAACAATTTAAAAATAATTTGATTCAAGATGTCGTCAGCTATCATTGGTTAAATCTTATAACTCAAGTATTGCGGTAAAGGAATTTGCAGAATCCAACGAATGTGGTGGGCAGATTGTAGCGATCCGATTTTTGGGATGTAATGAAGCCGAATGGAAAACTTAATCCCCACATCATATTTTGAAACATTGTTTGACTTGTGAAAAGAGATTTTATTTCCTTTCATGGTGTAGAAAGGAATTAGGCTTTGCCACATATTGAGTCTAAGCATGGACCCTTGTCGTGTTTAAAAGATTCCCGAGGGAGAGAAGCACAAGAAGAATGTTTAGAAATTGAAAGTGACATGACTCCGACCTGACTCCAATAAATATATTATCTTACAATCCCAAACTTGTAATGGGGTAACACTCATCTTCACTCAAGAAGAAGGTTCATTTGAACCAATTTTCATTCTTTCCCTACTTTGAGTTCACGGGTCGGCCGTTCCTTAACTTCCCACTTGGGACTTGAGAATAGGACAGCCAAGAATTTTCACAAGTTGCAATGTATTTAGTGCGGGTTTAAAAAATAGAAATGGTTACAAGCCTAAAATTTGCATAATGCTTAATTAATTCACTATTATTTTGCTCTTTTTCACAGACGGTGATTGCAAAGTTCAAAATATATAATATCAATTTAAAAAGCCACATACCATGGACGATCATTTCTATACGAATTACTACATCAATTACACGCTTCACTAGTAAAGTCCTGTAGAAATTGGAGCTAAGAGATTTGGCCGGTTTTTGTCCATTTTGGAACATCATATTAATTTTACTAGATACAATGGATACATTATTTCAAAAATTTGAAGGCATAAGGGTTTCTAATTTGGATCCGATAAGAAATATTCGTTGCTTTAGTATCTCAAGAAGGAAACCAAACCAAACCAAACTGACTGTCTCCTCCGCTGGGTCCCTGTCGTCTTAACTTTGTCATATTAATGTTTTGACTCAGTTCTGAGCACCGAAGGGGGGTCTTTAGTCAGTCACTTTTCATTTCAACCCGAAAATGAGAGAGAAAAAGAGCCCGACATGACTCAACCTCATCTGCCGCCTTTGACGAGTCAATCACAGTTTCTCAATAAAGCCGAACAGTAGCAAGAGGACTTGGAAGTTTTTCTAAATGCTACACACTCATGTTCTTCCCGACTTAATCTCAACAACCCACTTGGCGAGACTGGGTTTTCTTATCCCCACCTATAATGTGGATGACAAATCAACAATAAATTACAAAGCTACTTTTTTGAGTTTTGATTTTTTAGTTTAGGTCCCTACAGCGTCAGCGTTCAGTAGAGTAGATAATTCATTATCCTAGATTGGTTATTAATTAAACTCATGAATAAACCCAGTAGCTGAAAGTGAAGTGGTTTTCGCAGGAAGAGTGAGAAGTAGATGGGTGTTTTGACAAGGATCATCTCAAATGTTGGACACTGCTTTAACAACGGATCGTCTCGACTGGTGCTTCTTGTTGTTGATGACTTCATCTAAGCATCACTGAATGTAAACCACCTTGCCCATGCCCTACCGTAGTTTTAATACACCACACCTTTCTTAGTGTGAGATAACAAGTGTGTAACCTTAAAGTCAAACAAGAGCCACGGGCTAAATGAGCTTGTTATCTTTTGCCGACTTTGACTTGGCCCACCAGTGAAGTAACCATCATTCGTAGTTTTTTCCTTATTAAGGTGGGTTGATGATTCTATCCTCAAAATCTACGAGTTGTTAATGTTGAGGTAGTTTTAGTTTGTTCAAGAATGGGAGTTCAGGTGAATAATGGAGAGAACCGGAAAGAGAGGCGTGGATTTGTGGAATGACAGAGCGGTGAGAGCGTCCAAGTCTTGGCTTTAGCTTCATAATGTCTCTATGTGTGTCCTTCCTAACTCATAACCTCGGATACTTAGACCCTTATTCTACCCTTATAAACTAGTGGGTTTTCCCACTAAACGAAAAGGCTACCGCACATGCAGAAAACCCTTTGACTTGATTACACAACTCAACTTTATGCATTTTCTATTACAAGCAAGTACAAGCCAAATACAAATTTTTATTTTAATATATATAATGTGAAGTAAATTCTTGTAAAAATAACAGTTCTTTGCCGTGCTTGAAAATATATTATTTCAGTTGCATTCACACAAAAACTTAACTGGGCAATGTGGTTTTACATTTGCTCATACGCTAGCAATAATCATCAAAATAAGTGAAGAGGATCAAGTTGCCAAAATATGATCTCACTCTCACTTCACATTATATATTCTTCAACACAGTTGTATCTGAAATATTGCCACCAATGCTATCCCTCAAATAAGTTCGAGTGGCTAAAGTCGTCCGACCAATCCAAGAATTTGACCTTTTAAGTTCTACTGGTAAGTTCTCTGTACTTATATGCTAAAACCTTACTTTATCGTATAGCACGCCCAGCATGAAACTTACGAATTAAGACTATTAGTACATTTTGGAAAATGCTTCCCCAACAAATGATTTTAAACCAGATAGTCATAAGTGATATTTATAAGTGAACACAAACATTGATTAGTTGGGCTAACTAAGGCTGAAGAATAATTAAATCATGCATAGACAAGGATTTACCCAATACTTTTTCAATAAATTTTGTGCTATGAAAGTTTCCAAGTTTAGGGGAACCTTTAACGATACCCGCATGTGTGCGTTTATGTTCGCGGCTCCGATTACAAATTTCTAAGTTGATATATTTTTCTCTTTAATGTACTCCTTTGTGTTCGACAAAAGAGCAAACAATTACTCGTTCCTCCTGTGGTCCTTTACGATTTCCCTAAGATTGGGGAAACATAATTATCTGCGGCGGTGTTTTATTCATTGTGACCCTTTTCATTTGCATCCTTTTTTCTCTAGACCGGCGGCTGAGTTAATTGAGATTTGAGAACCACCCAGAGTTTTCGCAGGTACTTTGAAAATGATGAGGATTGGAGTGGTGGTGGTTGATGATTGCCGACACCTGAACACAAACGACTTGTCTTGCGAGATCTCTCATCTCATCTGCTCAGTCCTTCTCATCTGTCCGTCATATTTTTCTTCACGCGTTTAGTCGAGCCTCATTTCCTCCGCCCAGCCTCCACTCCCATTTCCATTCATTATAACTGAAAAGCAAACAAATTCAACCTCTGCTTCTTGCGCTATACTACTCACCTTCTCATTCATTTTCTTCCCCAGCCGACACACACTCATTAAGCTCGAATGTAATTAACCCTAACCGCTTTAACGGTACATGTAATCTCACAAAATCAGACACCAAACTCTGACACGGACACCGATTACCAGGGATTCATCTATCTATTCATCCATACGTCAAACCAGCCACTCAGTCACTTTGAATAATGTTTGACTAGACTACTGTACTCGCGTAATAAATTAAATACCTTGTGAAATCTCTATAAAATTAAATGTACTCACAATTTTCATATTAGTTTATGAATGTGCATCGCTTGGCGCCTGGAGGTCAATAAAGCGTCATAACCAATTAGCTCAAACCTGCCTCTAAGATTTCGTAGAACTACCACTTGAAACTGCTGACTGACGGGTTTCAGTCCCAAGTGTATTTCTTTCGCTGGCGCCTTCTCAAGGAAAGATGAGCCAAAATTCTGCAAATCAAAACTCATTTATTCTGATTCAAAGCTTAAGTTAATTTTTTCTCTCTAGAAAATAAGGTCATGTCTCATGCACAATATTATATTTCTTAAAAGGAATAAGTAAATGTACAGAGTGCACTCGTATTGGACTGTCATTCTGATTATACCCACTTGAGAAACATCTCGAGTTTCGCAAATACTGTGCCTGTGTAAATTTGTTATTGAATCGTTGACTTATTTTGATTAGCCAAAAAATAAAATTCTTGCACACAGAGAGAGTAAATATGAATATGAGGACGATAAGACTGGTTGAAATAACATGAAAAATTCTGGTTACACGCCGAAACATGCACTGGGAATTGAGATTCATGATTTCAATTTCGTTCGATTCAGCTTTTCAGCTGATTTATGAAAAGCGACTGCCTCCAGAATAATATAATTTGGAAATTTGGCGGAAATATTTTATGATTCATTTTATTTGAATCGGATTATTAAGATTGAAATTCAGCACATGATGTAAAATTGTATAAATCGAAACTCCTCTTAAGGGAATTTGAATACAATAACACTATACGTAATACATGGTAAAGCTAACCACATCGGATGGGCCTATGAACTCAAAGCTATAGGAAATATGCATTCAATAAGTCTTTGTTTTTGTATCGACTTGTACACTGATCTAGTATCAAGAATGAAATCAAGAAATCAAAATGAACCAAATTTCTAACGTTTAACGAGAATTGTTTCAAATTCCTCGGTTCAGCATTAGGCCCCCAAATTAACACACAAGGAAGTGGAACACTTGACCATTTAAAGTTGTTCTGTAAATGCATACAAGCGTAACCCTTGTCATTTGTAAACAATACTCCCATTGTAGACTTTGGGTTTATACCTATGTTGTCATTCGTTATTATTTAAACTGTACGAGAAGCGAAAGGCCCACCTTACCCAAAAATGGGTAACAAAGTGGAGGCAAAAAAAGTAATCTGAACTAAATGTGCAAGGCTGATTGTTGAAAGATAGTTGGCGCCTGAATGGTGACCACAAATGGAACATTTGTACGCGCATCTCCTTTACTTGTTGAAATTAGAAATAGTGGAGTAGTAGGAAACCCATTCCGGGTTCTTAATGCATAGTCAATTTGTGATTTCAACATTGCATTGCTTTGCCTGTTGCCTCTGACACGGATGGGTGTGAGAAATATTTCTATCTCGACTTGTAGAACTAGATCTTTAAAAGAATCGAGTCTTACTGCCAAGGAGTCGATGGAATTGAAACTCAAGCTAAAATATCACTTTCCAATTGGGACCTTGGAAGACAGAAGGGTCTAGTCCTATCCTAGTAGAGCCAAACCAACATCTCTTTTCTATATCCGCCAACTTAAAAGATACTTTTCTGACAGTTCATATACATGCTCGGGGCAGCAGAGTCGATTTGTGTACTTAGCTAACTGAACCAGGCATGCAAAAAATATCGTTGTCAGAAAAAACGATACGTTACACATTGAGTATTTTCTAAAAGTAATATTTTAACAACTCGACTTCATTTCTCTCTTACACGTTACACTTGATCTTCTGCCTGGTATTGAATCCCTTCTAATCGAAGGAAAAAATGAGTTTTCCTTCCTTGAATGTTCTGCTTGATTTGGAATGTTTATTTATATTTTGAGTCTTTTACCCATTTTTCCAGAAGGGTTTATCTATAACTACGGCACATAAACTATGTCTCAGAAACAATTTACGCTCCAATTCAGACCTCCTTGCAAGATTCTTTTAAAAGTCAAACAACATATGTGGCATTGCATTGCATTGCATTGCAATGCACTGCAATGGAGCAGAAATTACATCTGCTGTCAGAGTCATCAGTCCAATACATGAATAATAGTAAAATTAGGCCACTCGTAATATATATTCTGCACGATGACAACAACAGAATTTAAGCAAAGAATGTTATTCACTTTTCAGTTGTCATAATTTTCACTGATTATGCGTAAGAATAAGTGAATTTTCCCATTGGAAAAGTAAGCTCAGGATGTACTTGGAAGCTAAGCTTCCTTTGATTGTCATCGTTGCATAAGTTCAGTTTGGAGAAATGTTGAGTGTGAAAAGCAATGTATACATGCCTCATTAACTGCCCGTGTGAACTGACTTATTTTTAGCACAACCATTTCAAGGGACAGTATTAAAACTGAGGACTCAATATTCTATATGAGAACAGAGGGAGGAAGATTCTCATTATCCTCCCAAGGATACAAAAGTTTAAGTTATTGCTCCGAATAGAAACAAGGAGCTCCCGCTAAATTATTCATTGTCACAGGATAATTAGTCACGATTTATCGCCATGCTCAAGTCTCTTCGTCTGGGACGTAAATCGTCCATTCCTTGAACAAATGTTTTCATACACACATCGACTTGAACTGAACCAGTCTATTCTCTCCTTAATATTTCATCTATTAAAGGTCTAGTTATTAGTACTTTATTTTACCGCAATTTGTGTATTAGTGACTGGGATTGATTAACTGTGATACTGGTTTTTAAGCCCCAGAAATTTTATAAATGGGTTGAATCTCTTGTGGCGTTTTTGCATTAATAATTAATGCAAAATTTTTAATAATTATTATTAAAACCTCCTTTTAATAATTATTATTAAAAATTAAAAATAGTTAATTAAAAATAGCTGATAAAAAGTTTCAAAATTTAAAAATTAATTGGTAAAACTGACTTGGATGCATCATGTCAGATCCCGTATTTGTCTAAACTGCATTTTACGGGACTTTCGCATTTGCTTTCAGAAACTAAAGGAACGACTACACTACACGCTTGTCCCTTACCTCATGCTTTCTAAAACCCGTTTCTTGATACTGTACTGTAGTACTTTGGCACTTGGTGCCCTCTGCAAATCCAGAATCAAAATTTTACCAGATATATGCGATTGTCAAAATTTTCGAATAATTGTATTCCATATTTCTAACAGGGTTCCAGTCGCTGATTAGAACCTTCGAGTCTGGTAAGAATAAAGTTTCCTATAAAGAAACGCTTGATCCAGATTTAAGTTAATCACCACCTGGTATAATAATCTTTTAAATGAATGATAATCTAAACTGGCCAATCGGCTGTACAGTGATTAAAGCTTATATGTGAAACCTCTTTTTGATAAATTGACGGAAATAAATCGTACGCCACACATTATAAAAATGCCGGATCGACCGTATCAAACTCGATAGTTTAATTTGTTCGTCGAATATTCTAACAAGAACACAATTAACATTCAACTGATCTAATAACATATATAAAACCAATCCAATATCTTTGACAAAGGAAGTATTTGTTTTGGAGGCCTTATTCCACCGCTGATGGGGATAATAGTGGTATTTTCCGGAATGGTGTTTTTAGGCCGTGATTATATTGAACAGGTATAATCTGATGCAGTGTCCATGCAGAACCCAATTCTCCGATCCATCTTTTACATTTAGATAAGATCAATTTTGGGTTTTTTAAATTTTATTTAACAATATATCAGTTTGATAAACGAATATCGATTTCTTAAAGATATAATTTATGTATAAGATTAGGATTTCAAAATATACATAGTTCAAGTTAACAGACAACTATAAGAAGTCTTTCATATAACACGTGATTCCAGTCAATTGTCCATTAGAACTTCGTGAGTAAATACGTCCTAATAGAGCAAAATAGTAAAAGAAACTCCGAAAAGCCGCACTAATCCTCCTGTATTCTTCACATATCATTCTTAATCATAAAGTTAGAATTTCAATATCCATGCTAGAAAGATAGATTAGTAATTTACAGATGGTTCTGTATTCTGTATAGGCACTTGGACGAGAAATCAATTAATATTATCGTTACGGCTGCAAAAACGTTAGGACCAATCTACATCTTAGAAGTACGTGAAGTTGAGCATAATGACGATCCCTACTTGAGTTACAAACAAGTAGTCGTCTCGCGACGCCTTAATAACAAGAATGAAAAACTTCAACTAAAACTTAATTCGAATAAAACGAATTAACATGCAAACCACGAGGATAACGCGAAAAGCGAACTATCGACTTAAGAACCACTCAATGGTCTTAAGAACTAAACAGCTTGAATTGAGCGAGGCTCCGAAAGAACAACACCATTTGGTACACTCGAAGGCACTTGGGAAGACACAGGACACGGAAAATCTGACGAAGTAGATACAGCAAGGTATAATGTGTCCGCAATAGGCCATTTTGTTGGAGTTATCATAGTTCTGACACAAGACATATCTTCCTTTACTTGCAATATCTGAGATGACAGAATTGCAGAAATGACGATGTTGTAGTCATGCGTCATGTTCTGAACTCGTTGAAAAGATGCGATCAACTTGATTGGCAAGTACCCCTCAGAATCCATTTTACGTCTCAAGTAAAAATCTTTTTCCAAATTCTCCTCACTGAAGTAGTATTCTCTGAAAAAAGTAACATTAAATAAATTAAAATACTCTGAAAATCAATCGAAACCGAAAACACATATCATTTTAGACAACACTTATGCAATTATGCAAAAGTCTAAAATGAATCCTACTAAGGGATATTTAACCTAGTGCCATTGTATCGAATGTTTAAACTTACATTTGTTGTCTTAAGAGCTCAACAAGGAGAGCATCTTCCATTCCAACAGGAACAAAAGAGACGGCAGGGGATGTTGCTGTGATTGCAGGGTCAGACGGCTGGACAAACGAATTTCCATAATAGTTATCCGCGACATATGGCATTATAAACTCCGAAGCCTCCGTAAATACAGGAGCTAATGTAGTAAAGTCAGGAGGGTAGTCTGTATAATCATCACGTGGATTTGCAGGAGGAATAACATTGGGATCGCTATTTTCAGGGAAGAAATATTGATGTGAATTTCGACTATTACGTCCACCGCCTCGCCCTCTAGCTCCTCCTCTACCACCTCGACCACGACCAGGAGAGGATCCTGATGGACTTTCTCCACGTTCATCTATTATATCATTTAAAATTAAATGATATCCCGTTCCCTTTAACTTATGATATTCATCTTTCTTACATCTTCCACTCTTGAACTTCTGAGCCTTATCTCTCTTGGTCCGATTTTTAGGAGTAACAGTTTCTGGGAGCTTCAGAGGTACCCATTTAAGTTTTGCTGTTGAAACAAAAGCAGTAAAATAAGAAAAAGTTAACCCTGACAAACCTGACCGATTAAAAAAGCTATTATCTAAAGGATAACATTGAGAGTCGGTCCAGTTAATTAAAATCCGAATTATTCAAGCTTTAGCTGAAAAAATAAATATAAATCTACAGAAGAATTGAATGATATTTCAAAATTAAGTAGATACTTACACTTTTTAGACTTTCGTGTCGGTATCTCGATATCATCAGTGCTGCCGTCTCTATTACCTTCCGCAACGGTATCATCACTCGAGACGGAGGTGCTACCACTTCCATTTTCATCCCCACTTACATGCTTTTGTCTGGTTGATTGTGAGGACTCCAATGGAGGAAGAACATCATCGTTACTTCCCTCCTTTCTTGTTCCCTTAATGCATTTGGGATTATCACCTGAAGAAATCAAGGGCCACTTCTCTGAATCTAGTTTTCCACACGTTGGCTCTAATTCTTCCTCAATAGAATCAGCGGATCCAGTCGAGCTCGAGTCAAGATTAACTATTTTGCATTCTAGGGTCAGGGATGTCATATTTCCCTTGATCTCTTCAATTGTTGCTTCCAAAGCTGGCCAGTCTTCTCCTGCAACTTTTACAGTGGTGGCAGTGGATTCTTGAAGTCGTTTTATGCGATTTATATCCCAAGGATCTAGGATAACAATTACACTCATAATGTTATGTAGTTTTACGATTAATTAATATATTATTGCGTCAATTACTCTACTCAGCTCAACTCATTTAAAAAGTTTGCATTTATTTTGGATTCGAAATAAAATTCATTCTCATCTGACACCCTTAAACTATTGCAGATGAAATTACCACATGTTTACTTTTCAGTTTTCAATCTTGGTTCAAGTGGTTCAACAAATTAAACATTTATTCTACTGGTTGAAGGTCGTTCAATTAAGATAGCAAAAAAGAGCCTGTAAAATTAGCAAAACTCTTCTATCGGAGTTTAAACGAATTAATGCAGGCGTTTGATACGATAATATACGCAAAATAATGAACCAACAAATTGTTTTTCCTTATTCTTGTACTACATTTCTCAAGTTTTCGCTTCTGTTTTAATGAGAACAAACCCATAACATAAATAATTAATTGAAATAATTACCTTTTGCTGAGGCAGGCTGAAGTTTTACATTAGCCGGTTTCGACGGTGGGGCGGCTGGTGCTGGTGACGAAGTCGGAAGAGGAGTCTGAGTCTTGGGTGGTAATACCGGAGGAGGAGCAGATGCCTTGGGTGGCGAAGCTGGAGGAGGGGCCTTGACTCCGTTTATTCCCTTGGCTGGGGCCAAGGGTTCCTGTTTAGCCTTAGTGGTGGGAGCTTTTCTGGCAAGGACAGAAGCTGCGTTGGAATTGACTCTCCATGGGTTGACGACTGGAGGAGGTGCATCAATATACTTGGGTTTAACTTCTGTGGACTCGTCTTCACGTTTCTCTTCACCGGTTGGCGATGATGTGGTTGTATCTCCAGTCACACTTCCAGAGGAGGCAACGCTGATCTCACTGGGATTGTCTCCTATCAAGACTGGACTCTCTCCACTCTCATCACTCACTCCACTGCTACTACTTGTCATCCCTTGACTCGAATCTGTGAAACTGCTTTCTGAGCAAATTGATGAGGAACTGTGTCCCTTCTTTGCTGTGGATCGACCAGGAGCAATTAGACCACCACCCATATGATTATTTCCAATATTATTATTACTACTTATTCCATTGTGGTGATTGTGTGGCAAGTTGGGGCCAGGTACTCCAAGGGGACCTCTTCCTTCTCCAGGAAATCCCCTCCTCTGATGTCCATTCAATTCATTATAACGATTGTACCGAAAGTTCTTGTGTCCGAAATTATTGCCACCTCTTCGTCCATTCATCGGTGGATCCCCACCACCACCGTGGTACTGATGTGAGTGAGAATTTCTGCCTTTTGCATTGTTTCTACCATGCCTTCTGGAGCTGACGACTTCAAAAAAACTGTCGTCATCTTCCTCAATCTCAGTCTCAATCTTGGTGACAATTTCCTTAGCAGATGTCGGCGTGGTCACCTGTGTGCCTTGTGGTTGAACCTCATGGGCTGGTGGAAGCCCTGGCTCATTGGCTGGATTGGTCTGAGTCGCCATGCTATTATGATCATTCTCCTTTTCGTTCATAGTCGTATTTCTACTCATATTAATTTTTTCTTGATTAAAAACTTGAAGCGTATGCCGGGTAGTAAGTTGGGTGCGAAGCACACAAGTAGAGCAAAGGTGTGTGTATGTATGTATAAAGTGATGGAATTGGCCGGCCGGCCTGGCCGCGGCAATGCAATGGAGCACACACGAGAGTTGAATTTATTAATTTTGCTGTTGATTGATTGTTCTTGTCACTTGAGTATATTTTGGAATGCAAGGGGGATGAGAGTCAGGGGTAATTTGAGGAAATTGATTGTGGATCCCCAGGGGAAAGACAATTAGAATTGAGTAACCACATGTGTCGTTGTTGTTTGTCTAGTAAGGAGAAGGAGAAGGACATATGCGGAGTGAATTTGAAGCTCAGGAACCACACGGCACGACACTAGGACTCGACTGGTGCGTGTAGTTGAGGTCGGGACGGACGGACGGAGAGCATGCGGATTCCTCCATCTTCACCCACAGGGACCATCAGCGCACTCTCCTCCTCATCAAAAATACTCTATGCTTCTCAACAGGCCTCAAACAGATTTCTTACATCAACTCCCATGTTGCCCAATTTAATACTTCCAAAACCTTCCAAAGGCCACTTCATTAAAATCATGTCTTCCAAAAATCGTCAAAAACACTTCCAAAATAACACAAACTATCAATTTTCGCCAGCTCCGATTCAATCCTACTACATCTTTATTCCTTTCTTAACAATTTATCATCATCCAAAAAATTACATGCCAGCGATCCGAAAGAAAATTCTACTCCTGGGCTAACATCTAGTTATGTTTATATGGAATATAATAGCTGTGAAAAGATTATTACTTGAGGAATTCTTAATTAACATGAGATGAGAATTTTTGATGTACATTCATGCATGATTGTGATAGACTACACGACACCCGAGTAGAGCCCGTTTTCTCTTCAAACAAATAAATTGGTGCAAAATTTGGTCTCAAGATGTTAAGGAATTCGGGACTCGCCAAATGTTACATTTTACTTTCCATATTATGATACAACTGTTGGTTTTGTTAGTAACATGCATACTTTATCAGACCTTAAATTTTTAGCCTAAAATGTCATCTTTGACAGACAGGCTTTGAGGAAAATAGGTAAATGGGCCACTTGGCGAAATTTAAGCCATTTTAGAAACATATTAGCGCA
The DNA here is from genome assembly GCA_009869925.1 of Thalassaphorura encarpata. Lineage (NCBI taxonomy): Eukaryota > Metazoa > Arthropoda > Collembola > Poduromorpha > Onychiuridae > Thalassaphorura > Thalassaphorura encarpata. The sequence goes on from WJEZ01000001.1 coordinate 15,966, forward strand.
TAAATATACACTATTTATTTACTCTTGAAATTAAGTTGATACAAGAATACTAAAGGTGACTTGGGTCATAGGTTAGTTTGCAGATGCTCATATCTGATTATCCTTCTGGGATCCACGATTATGCTGAATGTTTAACAGTGACATTGGGAAAAGCCATAAGATATAAATTTGATGATTGGTCTGAGTAAGACATTATTTAATTGCAATTTTTAATTATGACTGAGTCAGCTGAATATTACAGACATAGTTGCATCAATCCACAAACCCACTACGTTGAGTGTACATATTTATATCCAGTGGTGAAGTTACAAATTGGATTTTCAAAAGCTAGCACAAACAGCCCACCCATATCGCACATTTTTATTTTGTGGCCTGTGCATTTCATTGCTTCTTTATGCAGTAATCAATTATTGTCTTTAATGGAAAGAAATGGTTGTAATTGCGATTGGATCTCAAGTTAAGCAGAAGACTCAACTATTTTTTAAGGTTCCAGTAATTATTGAATGAATCAGCTCATAGCTGAGACAGACGCCAAGAACGCAGTACCCGCAGTAGCAATGACAAAGCTTAGAGTACACAATTAGACCCGAGACTCGTCGATTTGCTATGATTAGGGATGTTGTCTCATCCGGCTGATCGAGTTGGCTGTTTACTCTGGAACCCAAAGCGAAGACAATTACAAAGTCCCATGAACAAATCGAATTGCAAATAAATATGTCTCACATCCCTGTAATAGGTCAAAATCAAAGATTTTGAAATTACATGTAATAAGCATGTGATGATTTCCCGTCCTATGAGTTGCAGGTCATTTTTATTTAAATATACATTATTGAATGTGCAAAAAGGAATGTCCGGAGTAGATTCCTCAGTTTCTGGTTAAAACTGAATATGCAAAATGATTAATTGGTGAGGTTTGCCCTAAAATTTCGTAAAGGAGAGTTTTCGTTGTAGATGCTTCAATGCAATGTTATTCATTTGGAAATTTAAATCTTAAAATTTTATGCTGCCAATGAACGAATGGAAAGTTATACCTCAGTAGATAATCCTGCTCCGAAGCTCTTATCAAAGTAGGTCTAGATTGAAAAAATAACATTCAAGTTAAGTAAATATGGCTTAATATCTATCAGACTTTGATGGCTAGGTTAGGATGAACCCCATGTGGTGTAAGGTCAAAGTTGTATTCCATGTAAAGGTAGCAAAGTTAAATTCCCTTATAAATGTAGAATGTGAGGATGACGTGGCATTGCAAATTACAAAGACAGAGTATAATTAATTATTTCGTTCTCAATTGAACCAATGGATAAATGTCGAGGAACCGCAAGGCTTTTTAATTATTTTTTTAAGCGAAGCCGGTCACCTTTGTTCTGGCTGCCGATCATCGGTTTGACAAGTGGAGATGACTAAACCACAACCACAACCAAGACACTCGAAGCTAACTAAAAATATTACATGTCTTAAACTACTGGCTAGCTATTTGACTTCTAATGGAGAGTAATGTGTGATTCTATAGAACTATCAAAACCGATTTGGATGAGTCTTATCAAGAGTTGGGGAGGAACATATGATGCATGTATTCATAAACCAAATGCACATATTTGTAATTTAAATCAACCTTGCTAACATTGCAATTTAGATTGAATAATATGCAAGGACATCCAATTGATGAAAGATAATTAAGTCGGTCAATTTTTCACAGAATGTTACACGTATGTATGATACGCTATTCCATAATATTTTCTCCGTGAGCTCTGTGCAGATATTCAATTTCCTTCCCTAATCTAAGTTCACATTCATTTCAGCAAATGATGAATTCAAAGAACTACATTTAATACGGCGCTACTGCTTATAGTATTGAGTTGACATCTGGGCCATGACTTAATCCTAACCGAAAAAAAGAATATGTAATGTTGAATCATCATTTGTAATATAAACAAACTCATGACTGATTCTCCTTAACCTGGTTTTTAGCGGAAATCGGAAATCCAAGATGCTTTAGGAAATGAAATAGAAAAAAAAACAATTACGGGATGTTTTGACTATATGGAATTCCGACACTGGTGTCCAATTGGCATCTGATTACAGTAACTGGCCTGGCGCCAGTTCCAGCTGGAAGTGTGGGAACCAAAAATTAAAGAATGTGATTACACCGGATGCCCAAGCGGTGAGTAAGGTTTGTTAAATTGGCCACTCATCAAAAAGAAATATTTTATGTCTGGAAACGATGACATTATTTACGTCTCTTTATCTCCTAATATTGTGATCATGAGATCTCAACCCTTCCTTCTGCGTTGTATTTGCACCATGTCTGGATTGGACATAAACACTCATTTACTTTTGCTATCAAAGCATGTCTCAGTCTTTGAGATACCAGAGTTGCAAACTTGGCAAAAATTTGGCCAAGTTCACAGTTTGTTTCTCATATTTCAGCTAGTTCCTGTTATTCTGAATTACGACTCATCCGGAGTTGGAGACGGCTATCTAAGATGAAACATTGGTCTCGGACAAGACTGACTATATGTCGCACATGCATTAATTGCTGGTTGTCATCTACCTACTAAATTAAATATAAGGTATAGAGATATAGAGTTGTGGTTGGATGTAAAGTACGGCTCAATGCCCATGCACACCAACTGCTTTTTTACGTAACCGGTAATAAAATCTTTTGCCCTGCCCTAGTCTATATTAATATGATGTCATGTCGTTCCAGTCTGGGTTGCATGAATTCGGCTTGGGGCTTCTGGTTTAGAAATGTTAGGACGCTTCAATCCAAGGGTAACCTCGAAATCTTGTTTTCCGTTTATGCTTTATTTCTTCTCTAATGCAAACCCAAGGAAGGTTATGCCTGTGTTACAATAAATGGTAAACAGTGTGTGCACGCCGATACGAAAGGTTCTTATTATGGGCATTATTCAGCACACTCAAACTCAACCAAACGAACCTGTTCAATGGAAAAATGTGTTTCATGTTTGGAATTCAATTTTACAGATTCGGTGTTCAACACACCGCAGATGCATAGTAGATGCGCTATTTCTCACATTGTTACATCTTTGCTCTTAGGGACTGGGGAAAGCGAGACAGTTTGGTGTTCAGCTACGGTTTGCATTTGCATATTGCCATTTGATGCAATGCCAACAGGGATGAAAAAGCATAAATGTACATTACAACTTATACATTGAAAGTCTAGTGAAGGACCATTGGCAATCTGAGGTGGCTTTGAATTTCAATCCGAACCCTGAATACTGAATAGTCCCCCTTATGTCAAAAAGTCGACCACTGGATGCATGCAAACAGATGCATGAACAGAGTCGGTCTAATTATGAATAAATGTTTAGTTAATGAGAATTTTTAGTTAGCCAAGCTCAAGGGACTCCAGGAAGGTCTCATCAAATTATCCACATTCTTTTGTCCCATAACTGATATAATTTTTACAGAATTTTCAGATCACAGAGGTATTGAACTTGCATTCAAGCTTTTCAAGAAGATAAGCCTTTTGCATTTGGATTGAGTATTTCACATAATTGGAATTTCCTTTAAAAATTCGCATTTGTGGTATTGGAAAATTTGTATTTGCACGTGGGATTAAGGGACGGTTAACTATTTCAACATCAGCGAGCCTGAGCTGCCAGGTTTATTTTCTCTACCCGTCCAGTTTGTATTAGCACCTAGTTAACTACTCGATAAGATAATAGTTGTAAGACTCGTGTCGTGTGCGTATTATTTCAGCCTGTGGTTTCCCTCAATATAGACCATGTCATGTCAATGTTTAAATCCGGACCTACTCCATGTGTTGGGACGAAAAATAATGAATCTGTGTGCAATGAGTTTCAAGGCAGCCTTTTTCATAATCAATTAATGCGTATTTAATTAATCCACCTCGACCTACAATAATTGACAAATTACTGATGAAATGTCACACTGGAAATGTACACAGCCAGTTATGGATCATATTGCTCAGAAGTATTTTTGTTGAAATTTGGGGCTTTAATATTAAAAACATAACGTACAGAGCAACGAGACAAAAATTAGGAAATTTCAGCAGAGCGACCTTCTCAAATCATTTGGTCCTCAGAACACCATTGGCAGTCTCCAACTGATATTCCACTTCAGGATGATCTCAGATATTCTCATTTTGCTCCAAAATAAATTAGTAGAGACATAGACATGAGACATCAGGATAAGCTTATTGTTTCTCTAGTACAGGACGAAAACATGACTGCAGTCGTCTGAATTTTTCGTAGGCATAACTTTACTTTTAATAGTACCGTACCCCATTATTACAAAATTTTGACACAGATTTTTAGTTGGGATTATGTAAATTTGGCCGGTAAACTTGGGCGTTTATTTTGGGTTTGGAAATGTTTCTATTGACAAAGCCAACAAAGGATAGTAAAATGATGTAGCAAAAAGTTCCACATTGGCCAGGGTGAAATGAAACCCAAATGATGACGTTATGAAGCGTATAAAGTTTATTCTAACGAAAGCCTGAAATTTAACACACTCACCCTGGTTCCGTTTTACTTATGCAACCTGTCAACCTAATTGGTGTTTAATAAATGAAAATATCTGACTCTTCATACTTCATGTTCAAATTCGAAGAAAATTATGTTATATCTGTACAATTTACAAAAAAAGTTCCTGAAACATTCCTCAATAACAATAAATTAATGCCAAGAAATAATGAAAATTAACATTAACATTTGATTGGAACTTGTAATTTAGATTGATTCAGTTGAGTTCTTAATACAACAAATGTCCAATGTATTTCTTACACAGTGTTCAACAAGAAACCATTGCATAAGTAGCTGACCGCATTTAATGGGCGATTGTGTTGTTGCATTGGGGTAATATAATCAAACCACATTTACAAATCATTTGTCTGGATATTTATATTTTAGAGTCCAATCCAAAACAACCTAATTTCAACGTAACGGCTGGACGAGACTTGTTGGAAGTTCGTGTGAAAGTTGTAAAAAGGCGTGGAGTAATTTAGTTCAATTTCAGTACACTTGATAAACCATTTTAGGTTTCAATAAGTTTAATTGCAATTTATTCTGTATTAACACCAATACATTCAAATTTGTTTAACATTGAATTGCATTGCAGTTAAACCCTAGTCTTACATAACATTTTCACGCAAGTCTAACCCAATGGATAAACTAACGGTTCATGTTACCAGCTAAATGTAGTAGGATTAATGCAAAATACGTGCGACCCCTTAGTTTTCACTCGACTATTCCTAATATTCCACTGCTATTTTAAAATCTTGTCGGAATAAGCTGACAGTATAGCACTATGTTACGTTTTTTATTTTAAGGCACTTTATTTTGCGGTAGGACACGTCTCTTAAGTACTTATTAGCATTAATTATCATCTAACATTCGAGCTTTGCCATATAGTCAAGAAAGCATTCTGTATTTTAAGTCGCCTTGTCTAACCGAAGTACGTAATATTCAATATTCAACTATTGAAACTCTTCTATTTCACACTTGTTAAGTTGTGGTTACACAGAAACCACAACAGCTAGTGTCAAAATGAATGAAAAGTTCGACAATCGATTTATCATAATCAGATTTGTTTAATTAATCTAACGGTGTCAGACGAACAGAAGCAAAGTTTTAGCAATCATTTTACACAGAAATACTGTGGGTCAGGTTATATTCTCAAGGTCTATCAAGTAACAATCCCACATTGAAATTATTACAGAGCAAGACGTGTTGCATCCAATCCACACCTCATCCAGCAAATTAAATAATTATGTAAGACGCTGACGTTACAGAAATATAGTCAAATTTCCTTAAAAACATTCGAAACTTGTCAAATATTTTGCAAACGAGCAATTTAGAGTTTATTTAAATGATCAGACAAACCAAAAATTGTTTCTAATTGAATGATTAGCATCAATGTAGAATTTTTTAAATTCGTTTGTACTCAGGTAATTTCAAGACATTCTAATAATGCTTGATCAGCCTTTTCTAACAACACATTAATTTTAATTATATTCTGTATCGTATCTCTACTCTTTTACATTTTCAAGAACCATGGGTCATTGATATGAATTTGACAGTTTTGTTTGGCGACGTTTTCTAATGAATAAATAGAATACAATTCTTTTTGTCTAGTTGGGACGATTCTAAGATCAGGTCGACGAAATTAGCAGTGCATCCAGTACCGATTAAAGTATTTCTTATTGAGCACGATTCATCATCAGTATAGATTATAAATTTTGATTTCTAATTGAGTGGCTGCCACCAACTCGAGGTTCAAGTTATACGTTAACTAAAGTTTAGAAGAAAGTACTGAAAGCTGATAGTACGACATCAATCCCAAACAAAGAATTTCTGAAAATGACTAGATCTGTTTCCGAATGCTTACTAGGGCACACGAGACTAACAAAATAGTTGTCTACATAGCTATTCAGTTTCAATTAGGAAGAACTAAATTTTGAGATTTTTGGCAGAAATCAATTACGGTTATGAACTCAGTTTCTGGGTGTGCCATCGAGGTGGTACTTTTCTCTGTAACGGTTGATTGCATCATTTATCGCAGTCCTGTCCGTTGTAAAAAAAGTAATTAATGATTATGGACACCTTCGATTATACTTTTTACGTACCGGAAATGCTTACGTTCCATCAAGCAGGCGTAAACCTGTTGACAACAAATTTCGAACATCATATAGTTCATCAAAACTAATTTCATAAATAGCATTATTATTATAAAAACTCACATGGCCATCGTTTAGTGCACGGATTTCACAACCTCCCCATATTTCATTCATTGGAGCGACGCCTTCACGCAAGACATAAGCATCATCCCTGGAAATTTAATAAGGCAAGTTGAAAATGAAAGGCGGTTATATGCATTTTGATTTACGATTTTCAACCAAACGATTTCAAGAATAAGGAGCATAGATAAAATGGATAAAAGGATAACCTAGCAACGACTACGATGATCAACTCAGGATCGACGGGGGTTGAAAAATTTCCTATATGAGTGAAGTGGTCCATGATTCGTCGCATGAATTCCCTTGTATCTCGTCTTGTTTGGGTTTCAAATCGTTTAAACACATTCCAGAAGACAGCTGTCTCCAGCTCCTCCAAGCGCTTCTCTGTGTTGCCTTTAAGATTGAATTCCCTTACAAAATTACCTGATCTCCCACTGGGTTGGATTTTCTCAAGGAAAAAAAACCTAGCTATAGGAAAGGATGAGGTTTTACCAGGATTGAATTCGACCGAGGAGGAGGAAGAGGGTTTTAAAGGAAAGAAATCGGAACGGTTCTCGAAGAGTCTGGATAGACCCAAGCTTCCCATCACCTTCGATGCTGACTTCCACAGAATTGATTTTATGCGAACTGTCCGTTTGGAGCTGGCATCCTTGGCAGCAGCTGATATGCTGTCTTCCAAGTGATCCTATGCCAATACATCAATTAATCAAAAGAGGTAGGAAAATTAACTCATCAATTAAATTATTGTTCTATCGATACACATACAAGTTTAAAATTGGTCATATGGTTTAATAATTCTTCTCGAAATGCGGGAGTGTTCACGTACTCCCTTTCTATACTTTTCCAGTCAACGGCACGACTCATTACTCCCTGAAAGAAATTGGTCATTAGGAACAAAATTCAAATTATAAAAAACTATTTTGGACAATTTTACTTACTCTGGTAAAAACTCCAGAGGCAGACGTCCAAGACAAGCAGGGAACTAGCGGAATTGGTTTATGCCAGTTAGTAGCTGCTAGAGAAGCCATCTGTAACAATTTAAGAATACAATTAAATCTGTAAGAATAAGACGTCAAAATGGACATTAATTCAAAATGAACTTACATGACCACCCATGGAAATTCCAGTCAAACAGAAGGGACCAAATTCAAGACGCTCCAGCCATCGAAGGATAGCCATGGATTCAAGAATCAAACCACCACCCATCACGAATATATCACTGACATAGCGAAGGTTGGATCGCCTACAAGTATGACAGAAATAAGCTAAAATTATCAAAAATAATATTCCTGTCATTACCATTGCTCCGCTGGTTTTCGGCTTCCGTAGAAAGGATTTTCCAGAAGCAGAGATGCAATTCCGTAGTCACCGATTAAAGCTCTAGCCATGAACTTTCGTCGTCTCCAAAAGTGCTATAAGAATATTATCAAGTTGTACTTAACGGACAAACTCAACCCAAAAATTCAAATTCATGTGGAAGAATTACATGATCACCAGTCCCAGCAAGATGAATCGCAACAGGCCTATCATTAGTTTTCCATTCTTTGGGTATGCAAAACTGAAATGTGGAAGTTTCAGCCTCAGGTGGAAGAAAACCAGGCATGTGTTTTGCAAATGGGCTCTCTAAATTTCCTGACACGACCATCATATTATCCTCCTCCTATTATTTAAGTTCATTTTATTTTAAAGGTTAACAATCAATTATACATAGAGAAGATAGATTGGCTGAACAGAAAACGATCGAAGAACTTACAGCAAGGTGAGTGATTGTGACAGGGTAATCTTCAGGAACCAATCGCTGACACATATCCCTGTTAGACATAACCTTGTGAAAGTCCATGAGTCTCTCAATTTTACGTAACTCTCCTAGGCCACATGTAAAAAAGCTTGATCTTATTATACTCCTAAATAGCTGTGGGATTAAGAAAAGAGAAAAAAGAATGAGCGCCTTATTACATGACATGAAAAATAATTAATTTGATTAGTTTTGTGAAACTACCTGATCCAAGAAGCTCTTTCCAGTAAGCATGATGAACGTCCAATCGTAGAATATACAAACTAAATAGAATATAGTTTCCTAAACGAGAAGCGAATGGGGCGCTAACTCACAACTTTGGCTCGGGATTTAACTGCAAAACAAAGACATTTTTTTATTATTAGTTCAGAAATAATAATTGGGAAATAACGAAACAAAAGCACCACCACCAAAAAACTTGGTTCAACAGAAATGACGATGTCATTTTAAGTTCATCGAACGAAACGAGTTTTCACTTGTATGAGTACTAATGAAAGAGTCTTCCCACGTCATAAATGTTCTGGTAGTTGGCACTGCTTACATTTACACGTTATAAGATCATGCCTATTATTAATGGAACTGCTGTTAAAGAAAGAAAGTAGGCGATCTGCCAACTCGAAACTTCTCTTCTATCTTTGATATTCTAATTCTAGAAAATAAAAAAAATATTCGAACCTGACGATTGTTGAGCAGACTTGACGAACATTGTCACTGTATATTAAACTAACATTAGTGAAATTCCTATTTAATCCTTAATCCATCAGATGTTTCTTCACTTTCTCTTCTTGGACGACTGAACCAAGTCAAATGAGGAGAGAACAGAACAGCTGAGGGATTCAAAGGCGCCAAGGAAACGACGTGGGAAACCAGATTCAAATTCAAACATCCTCGTCTTCCACCTTCGCTTTCACAATGAATCTACGTTAGTAATAAGTTAGACGTTGACTGGTTAGGTTACTTAGTTATTACATCTCCACATCAAAAATATTAATTTATTCACCCTCGAACCTAGTTTGTCATCGGAAATTATTAGTTTAAACTACAAATTATCGTATATTCACCAATCCATTATTTTTGTTTGTCCCTTCCGGCGAAGTGGTTAGTTTAGTTTGTATAGTGAACATTCCAAATTAAAGGGTATTGCTACAATGTCGAAGGATGAAGATGAGCCTGAACTTACGTTGGCGAGAATCGCCGGTGGTAAGTTGTTATTTTTGGACTTTCTGTCGGGATCGGAACTTTGCCAAAAACTCAATGAATAATTTTGATTTATACATAGATAGATAATAGTTTTTTTTGATTCGGTCAGGTTCTTAAGGGGTAACTGTACAGGGTACGAGATATTAGGTGTGTCTGTCTCTGTATATGTTTTATTTAATGTTAATTGAGCTGGCCAACCGGTCAATCTTATGTTTACTGGGTCTTTTTTGTCTCAGGCAAAATCGTGTTACAGTAAATTAATTTATACGTCACATATATCTTATTTCTAGATGTATACTGCTCTAACCTATATCAATCAGTCCGAAATCAGCTCCAAGGCAAACGTGTTATTTTGGCTTCTGGATCAAAGCAACGACTTGCTATTTTGCGTCAAACCGTAAGTTGGTATTTTACATTTGATTTTTCTATTCATGGTTGATTAAGATAGAATTCTATTATATTATGACTATCTAACTATCTAATATTCTGACATTAGCTCCGCTACACCTTCATCTCATTTCATACTTACTGAAATGAGTGAAACTATTATAATCCGTCAGAAGTCAGTCTCGCTGTTGTGATCGAGTCCAATTTTTAGTCCTTCATCTAAGCTGTTTTTCATTCATTTTCTTTAATTAAAGTAACGCTATGCATTCCCTACCTTTGTTCAGGTGAGGTTAGTAGGGTACATCTAAAAAATACTTCGCGCAGAGCACCTTCTCTCAATATGCTGGCTCATATGTTTGCCGCAAGTTAATAGACCTTAATTGTGTCATGCTTTTCACTAATGTTTTCAAAGGCATTTTCAAATTATAAACCTCTATGCCAGCTTAGGTTTTTCTCGTTATAGAGAGAAACTTATGGATAAAATTATTATTGGGATGGGGATCTTGTATTTCAGAAAGCATATCGTTGATAAATTGGAATTCTGGTTGCTGTGCTCAGTCAAAGTTTCACTTTATTTTTAATACTCGGCTTACACAAGAAAGGCCCGAGGCATGCTGAAAAATCGAGATTTTATTGGTTAAGGCTCGATTTAATTCTTAAAATCCAATTTTCTCAAGTTATCCCCTCGGGCAGACGTTTGCTTTCTCTAAACGATCACTATTAGGTCATCGCCTTCATTTCATTCGGTGCTCCCTCAATAAGCTTCATCTTTAAATGCCGGTATTGTTTTCACTTACGCCGTGCTGTAAGCCAAAAAAACTAGCTGAACTAGACGCTTCTTTGAACCACCTAAAGAAATTAAACAAATTTTGACTATTTAAGGTTAACCTAGTAGTAATGGTTTTCTTAAAGTTACCTTTGAATAGACTAAAATAAGTTTGTGAGGGTTTATAATTAGTTTTCTTACCAAAACATTGTAACTGAGAACAAGAAGAGCGCTTTTCGCTTTTATTGAAAATTGAGATGGAGATGTCATATTTAACTTTGATAATTTTTGTGAAGTTGTGATTATGTTATCTCGCTGAAAATCAGGTTCTTCAATAAAATATTTTGTTTGACTACTAGCTAAAACTCATGTTCGGAAGTCTCGAATATGGTGTCACTTATCTTAATTGCATGTCAAGTCAAAATAAAACTTATTTTTACTAAAAAAACTCTTGTTGTACTTTTGTGGCAGGGCATCGATGTCGATGTGGTGGTCCCATTGAACTACGACGAGTTTGATCCACCTCGTATTTATCCGAAGGCTAGTGCTTTGACTATCGACTTAGCTTACAGGAAAGCTATGAAAGTTGCTGAAAGCCACGCCGCAGAACTTATTATCGGAGCGTATACGATGATTATGCTGGGCACGGAAATCATTGGCAAACCATGGAGTGAAAAAAATGCAAGGAAAATTTTGAGGAAGTAAGACCAAGACGTGCTGATTAAATTCTCTTTAACTTAAAAAATTGAAATTTTAGAGTACAATAATTCTATTTGCTAAATTGATTAGTTCAACATAGAAATAGAGGAGTTAGATGACTTCATCACTCTGTAGCTAAACTTTTAATTTCTATTTCGTTTTAATTTTTTAGATTGCAAGGGAAGACTCACAAGGTTTACACTGGGGTTACCCTGATTTGGGCTGGTTTTCCTCCGGTCAAGTATTACTCTCGCGCTCAAGTGACAATGAAGACTATCTCAAAGGAGATAGTGCGTGCTTATGTCAGTGAAGGAGAATCCATGTAAGTATTTAAGCTCCCTTGACCATATTTACCTCATCTAGTCGCCCCCCCCTTTCACAGAAAATATTAGGAAAATAGAATTAGAATAGTATATTGTGTGTAATACACGTTCATTGGTTTAGATGAGGAAAGGCATAATCCTTGTTTACCTTATGTGGTGCCCCACATCCACATTATTTGAATCTGCCTATTGAACTGGAAGCAATTGACCGAGTAGCAGGCCGAGATGAGAGTGAAGTCGATTAAGGGCGACACTGAAATGACTGTGACATGCGACAATGTTCTTCTCTTGTTATATTTCTATAGGGTTTTTCTCCTGATCTAACTTTCTCATCACCCTTAGTCCATAGAATAGAGACACTAATGCCGCTAATTCAAAAGCTTTCTTCATAAAGTTGAATAGTTGGATATGTGTCGACCTGGAATATAGCTGGGGAAGAATAGTACATATAGAAACTGTGTAGAAGTTGCCTCCATTTCATTCCAGAACTCATACTTACATGTCAACACATAATCTTATTCAAGAGAGCTCCATGCTTTTGGCGTTTTCCTTGACAGTTCTCACTGTCATGCTTTCTATCTCTGGACCAAAGAGAAATGAGGTGACAAGACGTCGTGTTGGAAATAAATCCGCCTCGTTGAAGCTACACAAGATATAAATATTCAAAATTTTCAAGAATTCTAGCGGGGTATGAGAACGGGGTACACAACTTAAGTAATTGTTGGTTTGCAGTGTTTGTAGAATTGGGAATTTTTGAACAAAGAGAAAACTAAGGAATCGTAGAAAGGATTTTCTTGTCATTGAGATTCCGCAATTTGTGCTAGTTGCTCTTATTCACTAATTCATGTTTGGTTTTGGAAATGCTAATTGCTCGTTGATTCTTACTATGTTCATTCATCTCTGTGATAATGATAATGTGTTTAGGTATTTTCAAGTTATTTTTATTTGGCCTACACAGGGACAAGGTTGGTGCGTATGCCATTCAAGGCTTTGGAGCCTCACTTGTGGAAAAGCTTGATGGGACTACCGATACTGTTGGGGGATTCCCGCTTTGGGATTTTTTTAATGCTGCCTACAATCACTATAAAGTCTTCAAACGAAGTCCATCGCCTGCAACCTCCATCCCCGAGAAGCCGGACTTGTCCCCAGTAGACTCAACGGAGGAGTCTCAATAATCAATGCTGCTACGATGAGTCATCAGACCATTCAGATATCCATCCAACTTACTTTGAGCCTTAAAAGCCCAGCATAGTCAAACGTAAGTATACAGCCAGCCAGTGTTCACTACAATGTAGTGCCTGAAACGCATTAAAACTTATTTTCCATCTATCTCGTGTCACGACTTGACAGGTCCTACCCCAATATTATTTACATGTAAATGGCTTGCCATCTCCCTCCACCATGCCGATCCGAGTTTGTTCGGTTCGGAATCTTTTCAAACAAAACTAATGCTTGTAGTGGGCCTCCCCAGGCAAAAAGAGCTGAGCGAAAAGCTCAACTCTTGCTTAGCTACTAGCTACCCTACTTTTTTCCGACACCCTTATTGTATAATAAATGGATGAAGTCTTTCTCATTGGGAGACTTTGAAATAAAAGTAGGGACTGTCAAGCCACTCTGCCGTAGTTGTATCTTAGAGATCAATTAGCAATTAGTTAACAGTGTATTTTCTATTTGGCCTTTTCAGACTAAGTCAATGAGAAGTGTGATAACCTGATGAGAGAACCTTGACTGAATAATAGAGTAAGATTACATTACAATTTTCTGATCAAATTTGCCTTCAAGCACAAAAATAAATACTCCTTTATCTAATTTTCCTTGACTTGCCTATTTGCATCTCATTTAGTGGAAAAAGATAAAGCTTGCGATCTAAATTTGGATTTACATTCGAAGTACTAAAAAATTGCTCCATGCTTGGATGCATAGTCTAGTTCAGAGCTAAGTAGTTCCTTTCCCTTACAATGGTCAGGGAAAACTCTTCCACACACGCACGAAATAATCAAAGCAATCGAGGTTCATCTGTTTTCAATTAAGTTAATTTAGTTAAATAAAAATTATGTTCAGACACAGTGTCCAATAGAAAGGCCAGGAAAACTAACAGTGGTCAACTTGTTTGTCCAAAAATCAAAGTTAACACGAGAAACATTTGTATTCTTGGTTTTCGATGGGTTTTTCCTTGTATTGCGGGGTGGTAGAGCATGATTTCAATTACATTAGTGGAGCAGAAATGGTCGGGTCACCGGAATTGACAGAAAAAGAGCGGAGAGTTAGAGTATTGAAATGGAGGAGGGAGGATATTAGTGAATGAGAAAAGACTTTGTTTTGTGTCTGTGGTGGCGTTTGGTGTAGACTTATGTCAGGCCCAAGTCTTGAGACAAGAGAATCCTTACTTTCTTCGTCCAAGGGACTTTACTACAAGGTTAGACTAATAATACAACTACACCAATAGTGATTCTTTCTCCATGGATAGAGTAGAAAACTCTTTTCTATGAACTTCCTCGGCTCTACTAACTACTAAACTTTCCTCTCTTATATATGCCTATCTTTTAATTGCCATTATACACGTACGGCGGCTTATGTCCGCCTCTGTGGATTGGGAGGCTAGCGGTTTTCAGGTACTTCATAGGACGCTTAGACTTAGACATGGAAGCAATCTTCTTGACTGCTCCTGTGACTGGGAATCCTCGTTTCCTAACTTGACTTTATTTTGCTCCTTTTACTTCGGGATGCATATTTTGTAAGAAAGAAATTGGTGTATGGTGTTCATCCTTTCACCTTTCTCAATGAACGACTTTAAAAACTTATGATGAAAATGAAACACATCAACTCACCAAAGTTTTCTTTCTTCTCTAATCCAAACTTCCTCTCGTTTATTCAACGCCCAAAAAATAGACTTTCCTAATTAAACACTTTGCAAGAAAAAAATTGAAACTCAAAGGAAAGTTAAAACAGAGGCTCACTATTTTGTTTAGGTATAGATTTGTGAATGACTGATCCAGGCATAAACTCGATAGATTAGGAAAGTAATGATGTCTAAGAATTTCAATTTGAAGGAAGTTTCTTACATCTGCACTCTCAAGGATACGCTTTGAAATAAAATGAAAATACGCTGATATAAGACAGGATTAGCATTCATAGGCTTCCATTATGACCTAAACAATATTATTGAAGTCCAACTCGTTTTTACATTATTAAAATCATGAGAACTTAGTTTTTAAATTTGGCAGTAGTTGAAAATCTTAAAAAGTGTTGGAAATTCATAAATATGGTTGGATTGTTGAGCTGAGTGAGAAAGTCCTTGCATTCTTGCGACTTGAGTTCTAGGGTTGGTGGGATGAGACCACCTGGGATTGAAGAACAAGTCATGCAGAGTCTTCAAAATCACACGTCAAGAGCGTTCCTTTTTTTCTGTCTGAGTGAACAAATCCGCGGCTCTGCCTGCATCATCCGCAAGTGCATCCAACTTTTCTATATCCATGTTTGACAGGAATAGAGAAAAGTCAAAGTGAATCCAACGTTTATTGTATTGTGCTCGAGTGACTAGATGGATAAAATGCACATGAATTGTTGAATTCTTTTGTGTTCTTTGGAAGGATGAGTGTGAAGGTGAGAAAGGAAGGTAACGTAAGGTTCCCTGTGTTTTCTGGCTGGCAGGGTGTTGAGTTGGAAAGGAGAAGGAAGAGTTGAAACCTTGCTTCGACACGGCCCAACTCACACAAAAGAATGTAGAGAAAGTAATCTTGGCAAATCGGTTTCTCATGGAGAAATCCATGTATTAGTGTCTTCGTGACTGGACTCAAGCGTCCTAGCATAGCACGGCACAATACAAAAAGCTTCGTTTCAACCAATACACCGTAGACCGTACCTTATGACTCTGCAGTGCGTAATACCAGAGCCCTGTTTCTACTCTTACCCTATGGTCGGAGGGTTAGGAAAATTCGTGACCCGGGATAATTATGAGAGCCGAAAGCTTGCTTTGGTTGGGAAGCTCATTTCACTCCACATTTGTCCCCTAGTTGGAAAGTAAAGTCTGTTATAGGGAAAGGATGGAAAGAAGGGAAGGTTTTCTCTCTCCCCTCTTTACCTCTAAAAACCTGTATTGAGGAGAGGTTAGAGCTAGAACAACCTTAGGCTTGAGGACTCGGGAGGACCCACGACTAGGACACAAAACCAGAGCTCTCAGTTTCTCTGAAAAGTATCTTTTGATGATTTTCCCCTCTATCTCTCTTTCCTTTCCAACTAGTTCGGAGTAGATGACTCATTCAGGGTATTTCTCCAACAATGGGGTCGGATCCAGCTCTGGTTGAACCTCAGCTTGAGCTTGAGCCGGAGACTGGGACCGAGAGATGATGTTTGAGGGGGAGAAACCCGTACGTATATACGTACATTGGGACCTGGCATGGTCATCCTCAGATATGAGGGACTCAAAGAGAGACTGAAACGAAGGATTGTTATTGTGACGTGACCGCCGGGGCTTTCTGAAGCTCATTGTTCTCCCGCTCTCAACTCATGGCGTGCCTATCATGAAACCCGGGCATCTGCCGTATCCTCATAAATCTATGATGCGTAGGAACTGGAGTGTAGGACGAACGTCCGGAAAGCTAAACTAACTATTCTATGCAGAACAGGGAACTGTTCTTATGAAGGAAAGGAGGTAATATTCTTCCTAAAATATTAAATCCTGTTTCCACGGGTCTCAGTATAAACCATTGGAGTTGGTTGGGCAATGAGCCCCGTTTCAATTGATCCTAGTGCACTACATTATGAGCTCGATAATGCTAATAGCCCCTGGCACTTCAAAATTCGCATACCTAATTAATAATGAACTAGCGTTGGTACACTTTGCTACAATGCTTTCATATTCAACTTTAGTTGGCCAGAGTTATAACATGAGTTGCAATGAAGGGGTCAAATGTGCACACCGAGGTTAGTTGGACGGGAGCGAACCCCGTTCATTTTCTTCTCTACAAGAAAACGAATTCCTTCCTTATTAGAATTGAGCTCTCGCTCTGGAATTAATACATCCCAAATTTTTCCGCTTTAACTTTAAACGAGAGATCTACGGTTCGCATGTTCGCAATCAGTTCCTATATATACTCGTTCATATCCATAATCCACTTTTCTTTGGCAGATTTGGGCTTTGCTAACCCCGGTGACTATCTGTCGTGTCATTCCTGACGGGTGAACGAGTTGAGAAAGAACAGGAAGAATATTATTGGCTGAATGCCTAGATTGAGTGAAAGTAAATTTCTGCGAAGAACGAAATTGAGTTGTAAAATTCATCGTAGTTTACATGACGTATCCTCAGCAAGAAATTTCTATAATAATGACTGTAGCCAGAACACAGAATTTCATTGGAATAGTGTTTGGGATACGATTTGTGAAAAGAAGAGGCGTCAGAGTGAAAATTCTTCTTATAGGGGTGAAAAGGAATGACTCACTTCTGCAAGGGAAATTGTGGATCTCTGAGCGGGACAGCTGCTGGATGGGATTGGGATTGCGGGATAGTGCGATGGGATGGAAAGGAAAGCCGGGAGCAAAAACATCAACATCATATCTTCTGATTAGTCCCCATCAGACAAAGTGAAGTTGGTTTCCAAATCTTAGCCCGGTTAAATTTTCCATTCCTTGTTTAAGAATGCGGGAATAGAGAAAAGAGAGAAAGTTGTCGGGTTGTGAGCAAGTGTTTAGATCACATTTCAATAAGTTTGCAAAACGCTGAAACAAAAGTGTAAATAGGCACTTGAGACAAGAAGCTCTTTGTTCTCTTTTAATGAAAAATCTTTGAATTGAGTTGAGTTACTTTTCCATTTCCTTTCCCGTAATGACGTTGTTCTGTGGGGTTTTGCAAAGTCTCCCAAGCCAACCAGCTAGCTGAACAACTTTTCCAATTGAATTGACTCAAGTGCTTTCCAGGACTTTCATTTGTTGTTTGTACGGAGTGAGGAGAGATAGAAGGAGCAAAAGAGAGAAGAGAGGACAATCAGCAGTAAGCAAAGTAAAGCAAAGCTAGTCCAGGGAAATGGCATTTATATCGTCGTCGTCCTCCTCCGCTAGTCATTCCATTTCGTTCCTTGCAAAGAAGATTTTTTAAAACTCACTCACTTGAACGATTCATTCAACTTCCTTGCATTCAACTGCCTTTTCCCTTACGTGCAAATGAGTTGACTATTCAACTCAAACTTAGCTTAGCTTAGTCAATCTAGTTACGTGTGTGTGACTTTTTCAGCCTCCTTTCCGCTTCATCTCGTCTTCTATGCGTGCATCCATTTACTGATTACTACTAGTTTAGTTTAGCAAATGCCAAATAAGCAAGGTACGTCGAATACAAGATTCGATTTTGTTGACAATCCACACTTGGATTTGAGGATAAACTTTACTTTATTCTCCAGATGAAAGATTATGGACGAAGTTCAAATATAAATGGTAGAGGATGAACAAGGAGGAGAATAATAACCATTCATGTTTATTTGCCTGACTTTTGACTTGCTCATGAATGAGTGGGTCATTAAGCAGACGAATTCGCATTACTCTTGACATTTTTAGACTCGATGTCAAATTCATGTTTATAACCATGTTAATTTTTACTCTGTCTACTCAATTCGTTGAGAATGTTCCAGTCCAAGTTATCACAAAAAAGTGATGATGCAAAAAAGGACAACGGTCGAATGAGCCAGAGTTTGACTGAATAAGCAAATTATTTATTGTGCAACTTTTCTTAACTTGAATCTTGGAATTAAATGGATATGACTAAGAGGGTAAAGTGAAGGTTAGTGCAGGTTAAGAGTTCACAAGAGGTGGAAGATATTTTGTAAGAAAGGAAGAAAGAAAGTCATGCAAGTAAAACTGAATGAGAGTTATGCTTGGCCTTTTGAGAAGGAGGGCAGTGCATTGCATAGTGCATCGCATCGGAATGAAATGGCTAAGAAGGAATGCATTCATATAAGAAAGATGAACTGAAATGGCAAGTAATTAAACCTTAAAAAAGTAACGCTTGTTCAGACGCCAAAAACTCATTCCACTCTTTTTGATCCTTTTAGTTTGAATTGGAAAAATGAAGGGAGAAAATAGTTGGTAGGGTAGTGGAAGTGTGACGACGACAGGGAAGAGGGAAAGGGAAATAAGAAAGTTGGAACTGGAAGGGACGAAAGTTAATTCCTTGTACTAAAGTTTGGATTGAAGGAAGATGACGGCAGCAGGGCTCAAGGACCTAATGTGCATAAGACATTTAATTAGACTCCTTTCTCACATATTTGGAGACGTCAACTCGAAATTTAATTTGTTCATCTTCAATCGTTACATTCCATTTAGCTTGACTCTATTCCCATTCAAATACATGGTAAAAATATAGAGCACACACTTCTCTTTCCTTCCTTCCGCCCTTCTTCGACTTCCTTCAGAAAAGTAAAGAGGTTTGGGTGGAGAAGCAAACCTTAATAAGAAATAGTAAAAAAAGAAACGGTAAAGGGCTTAAGCCAGGCCAGGAGAATGACACGAAATAAGGATGGAAATGAAGGTACATTTTGGATTGAAATTGGTTCGTCTTCCTTTTTGAGGATAAATTCTATTTTACCTTAAATCTTAGCCTACTTTCTTTTTTTCTGGGGAAAAGAAGATGCAAATATGAGTGTAAGTCGTACTTTAGTGTAACACAATTCACATCATTGGATTAGGACTTGGGCTTGAGTTACATGAATATGTCTGTCAGAGAAAGAGATTTGGGATTGGGATGGTTGCGAGTTGGATCGGATGAGAGTGATGGCTACTACCGCATGCAGAGGATGGAGACCACACTCAGATTTGTGGTTGCGAAACTTTCTTCACAATTATATCCACGATGTTTCTTCCGTTTCCATCCTTTCTCTGTGTTTCTCAGCCCGTACCGTACGTACTCAAGATAGTCGATATAATATCATGTCAACACTACAAAACGTCTAGTCTCTAGTCCAGCGCTTCAGAACAGGACACATCTCCTGGCGGGCAGAAGATTTGAATTTCTTTTACAGACATGACATCCTATTTTTTTTCATGCATAGCATAACCCGATAAACAAATCTATTAATGAGCTGCTGCTTATCAACCTACTGTCTAATTCTGTCCCAGTCAGGAATCATTAAAATACAAATAAGGTTGAATGTTCGCTTGTAGGAATGAATAAAAATCAGGGGAGTATGTTTAGCTGTTTTATTTGAATAATCTAGGAGGTTAAGGCAGGCGGGTAGGGCGGGCGGATGACTGGAAGTATCGGAGGGGGATGATGTATAAAAAAAAGCGAGGACTTTGGAAGGGGACATGCGTGGAGCGTAAGGTCTGATTGAATTTCTCTTTGCCCGCCACACTTTCTGCTAGATACGTTTCATATTGAAGGATTTGGATGGAAGGTCCCTTTCCGTGTGTTTCCCTCTTAACATCCACCTCGTCACTGCTGCTGCTGGTGTGTTGGACTCAGTTGGTTCAGCTCAGCTCTCAGTCCATTCCTTCCCTTGGATTTGGAGCGACGTGGGCCTGAGCGTGTCCAAGTGGAAGGTTTCCTTTCCTTTGCTCCTACTCCTTGCTGCTTCCCAAAAAAATACAAACAAAAGCGTGTCTAACTCACAACGTAACGTACGTACTTGGCTGGCTGGCTCTTCTATCATATGTGTTTGTGTGATTAAAAATTGTTCAGTTCCCGGCGTTTGGGTTTTTTCTTGGATTCTGAAATGAAAACTTGGTAGCAATTTGGAATTCGGACTCAACTGATATCTGAGAATTACTCCAGGTATGATTTAATAATTTTTACACTAGATCAGTATAGGACAGACAGACAGGATTTTCAATCAATTTCCTCTCCTACGGTACGGCACGGGGTGAGGGTGAATGGAAAGCAGATGTACAAAAGCTAACATCAGGATGTGAACCCAGGCAGGCATACATGGTTTCAAACTATTATTTTTATTTTTGGGGTGCATGGTGAACCTGGCTGGCTGCTGGAGTTCTCGGACGGAGTGGATAACCGGGTATTTTGCTCTCTAGTTGTGTTGTATGACATGTAGCATCCAAACTTTGCAAGCCTTCCGTTCCACACATTTCCTTCAATAATAAGAATAAATTATGTAAAACCTTACATAGTACATGGGTAACTCAATTCAAATATGTTTTGTAAAAATCCCTTTGAGAGGCCTAGGCCTGGCTAGTGGTGGATTGGGAGCATGTTGCTAAAATTGATCATGTGTATAGACAAAAGGAGTTTGACGTTTGGTTTCCCAAAAATAGCATGGTCATTGTAACACGCTTAATTCTGAGCTCATTCTTGCGCTGCTGCTAAGGAACAAACTACAAAAGGTTTAAAAAGTGTGTCTCGCCCTAGTAAGCCAAAAGTTTACGTAATCAAATTGGGAAATGCAGTTGGCAAGATTTGAGTAGAAGAAAAAAAAGCATATCATGGTTTAAATCTGGAAGTCGATGAGAATGTAATGTATTTCCTCAAACATCAATTTCTCTCTTCCACACTACAATGGATTTTTCCTTATTTGCAGAAACTTGACTAAGAGCTTCACATAGACTGTTTGCTATGCCATGCCATTTAAAAGTCTCAGTACATTAGATAAGGGTTGTAGGAGCGTGAAAATAGTGAATGACTTAAAAGGAAAAGGAAATTTGTTGGAGTGATAAAGAAGTGAGTTGAAATTGATGTTAGATCATTGTGGCGATATAGAAGGATATATAAGGGGAGCCTTATTAATGCATAACCGTTATGCTCCTTGGCTGATGAGGAGAGAAGGAAGAGAACGATGTGGAAACGTGTGATAAGTTGATAACTTTAACCTAATAGTGATTAGAAAATATCCACGTGGTTAGGTTAGGTAGTGTGATGACAATGAGTTAGAAAATGCTAATGCAATCGTGTGACGTGGACAGGCTCTGTCTGCCTCTGCCTGAGTGTTGAAGCAAAATTGGATAGTGAAACTTTTTGGTTCATTCGTAACAGCATACGTAATAATGTAATAGTGAAGGAGTAGAAGGGTTGAAGGTGTCTGGGGTAGGATGGGAATTGTAGCCCAGAGTCCATGTACCCCCAGATTTCTCTTCAGAGGAAGTCGGTTGTACATGTAATGTTGTGGCGGAACAATGTAATCTAGTGGTGGTGGCCCATTGTATTGTTCGCCCTAGTGCAGTTCTTCTATGTATAATGCAAGAAAGAGAGAGGTAGATTCTAGATAGACAGGTAAGCCAGCAGCATGGGCAGAAGTTCCTCCATATACAGCTCAAGAAAAATTAGGTCGTAAACAATAGGCGAAAGTTTTTGTGAAGGTCTCCCTCACATCTATCCATTTGAGTCACACTGATTTCACTCTCTTTTATCGACATAAATAAATTTAAGATGGATTTTCCTCTCTTCTGTCTCTTACTCTCAAATATTATCAACCGTCGTCGTCGTGTGTAAATCCAACTCAGGTTCAATTTACGGATCACCAGCTTTTATTTTCATACATCATGCCCAGTCTTTTTTTCTCATCATGTAAGAAAACTTGTGCGCTTTCTTGAGTTGATTTTGGCTTACCTCAAAGGAAACCCCAAAGTTATATGCTAATATATAAATGTAATTTATACCCTCAGTCTCAGAGCTGACTTGTACGATATAACCATACGGCATGTGTATTTCCAACCAAGCTAAAATCCACGGATGAACTATACCTAAGAACTTTATTATTGAGTAAGAAAGAAGATTCTGTCTGTGTCTCTCAGTGAGCTCTCTCTTGACTCAATTTAAAGTTTGTTGAGTGAGATGGAGTTTTTCAGCCCTCGCACTTCTGTTAAAATTCAAATACTTCCTATTTCCTTTCTGATTCACTACACACGCCATCACCATCCCTGACGAAGAGCCTCTTAAGTCAAAATTCGATTAAGGGAGCGGTGAAGAAAAGTTTCCATTTTTGCATCCTTGCTAAATACATGTGACATGATGAGCAAAGTTGATGAGGAGCCTGTAGTGGATGATGCCTGCCAAGTTGACAACTCACTTTAGAGTTTATGATGGTGTTAGACTATCACATTTATATTTTTTTCTCAACTTGTAATTAGCAGGAGTTATATTATATTTTTAATACGTCCACAAATAGATTGCATCTTGAAAAGTAGTTGAACTTTTGGAAAGCTCTGATGCTTCGATTTAATTACCTAATAAAACTTAGCAGATGTTCCCTGGAGTGGATGAGGAGGAGAAAGGGATTAAATGAGCCACCATAGTCTGAGGCGCACTAAGCAATTTAATTTGGCGGAAACATTTGTTTAGCTTAAAATTTGAATGAGCTTAGGTAAGAGTAGTAAGGCGTTTAGACGTGTCATTAGCCTGATGCTGTCGTGAGTCGAGTGCGTGATATTCTCGCTGTGTTCGTGCATACTAATGTGGGCCATAGCCATACATTCTTGGGCACACTGAACTCTTGTAAACATGAAAAATAATAACTGGGCCAAATTCTTTGCCGCCTCCCTTTGGGGTAATTCAAGCTATTAAATAAGTGAAAAACCCGTCACTCCCAACATTTTACGCTCAAAGCTCAGGACTTTTGATTTATGCCCAATCTTGACTGTCTGCGAAATATCTGAATTTCTGGCAAAGTTTTTCCATGAGTGATTGTGTATGAAGGTCCTCGTTAGCAGTAGTGGTGGGTACTAAGATGTGGGAGTTATTGACTCCTTGCTGTTTTGAATATTGACTTGCAGAGCAATTTATTTATGCAGGTTGGTTTTTTGTGAGTTGATTTCCTTTGAAGGATTAATTTTGGCCTTGCTATTATATCACTGTGGGGAGGATTGTGCAACTTGGATCTGTCAAGACGCAAGCCAAATCAGTCTGAGATAGCCTAGCGCGGCTGACACGGCACTCCGCTGTTATTCATGCTTTGAGCAAAGCACATTCCCGAAAGGAATTGAGCTTAATTTCATCGCATTCAAATTAGACAAGAACCTTGTGTGTGCCTTGTTTTGTCCTATACTTCAAAGGTTTAGTCGACTGGGGTACGTAAACAGGATTGGTGGAATTCAATTGTGATGAGATGAGGTGAACTACGCTACCGTGACTGGAAAGATTTCGAAAGATCAGCCGATCAATTTAGTGACAAAAACTGTTACAGCCTTTCTATTTACCATTCTCGGCCGTGTCCATCCAAGCCCAATCTGCTAGTTCTTTGTTTCACTTGGATTTGGAGGACCAAAGCATGAGTGAGCAGTTTTGTTCTTCAATCTTGGCAGCTAATCCATATTTATTAATTCTCAAGTGTGAAGTCATAAATAAGCGCTAATGTAACTATTATCACAGTTAAGTCTGGTTTGATTGTTTATACAAAAAGCATGTGCATATTCCTGTTCTGCATAGGTAAAGAATTGAGTAAGGTGGTTAGCATGCCTTAGGTATTGTTGAATTGACAAGGTTCTCGCATAGGCAGACCAGGTATTCGATGCAACGCAACCGGTCTTGACGTAATCTCTATTAAGTTTCCGTTAGACAAGAAATCTTGCGATGCAACTGAAGGATGTAAGGAAAACATTAAGGAAAGGATAGAGTCAGCTATGCATGTATCCACTAGTATATAGTTTTATAAGCTTGTTAGTGCAATGGACAACAATATTAGAAAGTGAAATGAAATTGATGCTTTTGGTCCGCTGCAGGCAGGGAGGCTCTACCTTTTTTAATAATTATTACCCCTTTGATATTTTGCCATGTTAAGAAGAGATGGAATGGATGGGGATAGTCGTGGTTGCTTTCTGAGAGCGAGTGAGCGAAATGAATGGTACAGGAAGGGAAGACGACATGGGAAGGGTGGTCGATATTCACATAAAAGAAAATATGTGTGGAAATCAAAAGAAATGGTGTGCTTTGGAGAAGAAACATTTTCGTTGTCGAATTTTGATGATAATGTAGCACGGGGCAGACTGCCACTCCTGAACCATTCCAACTAGTGACTGTTATTATTACGAACTGAGCTTAGATAGGGTTGACTTGCGACTGGGAGGGAATTATAATGAATTTTCTTTATGAGTTGACAAAACTTCCACATTTGGCAAGGTAGGGACTAAGAGGGCCACCAGAACCCACAGGAATGTTTTTGACGGACGAAAGACGGGAGTCGAATGAAATTCATGAGGTTATGTCATCCTCGTCTTTCTACTTTCCTTTCCAACCAACCCTGACTTTAATGCTACAGTTTTTTCTTACTCAAGAAAAGACAAGGCAAACAGAGGAAAGATGGATAGAGCCCGAGACACGGAATTAAATTCAGAATAAATGAGAACTCCAATCTTGCAAAAGGGCGGACTCCATTCATTCGACCTAACTCCTAAACTACTAGTTCAAGAAACTTTGAATATGTACCATCCTCTGCTCTACCCCAGACTTAGTGCACTCTGCAAATTTAATATGTAACATTTTGCAAAGACTTTTGAAAGCCATTCAGTCGTATTCTTCAAAGCGTGAATATGACAATGTGGGATATGGGAAAAGGGGTGACATAACATGGGATAATGTACATGGACTCGAGGGCCCTTGTTTTCTCCACTGGAATTTTTGAGTAGGAAAGGAGGTAGTTGTATCAAAAGAAGAGTTACACTTAGCATATCCGAAACCTGTTGTTTTTAGGAGGGAGTCATTTACTTAATCATTGGGAAGGAGTTTAGTGGTGAATAAAGGATAGGAAGGAAGGAGGTAAAACCATCTAATAAGGCATAAGACTGGCTCTGTTCGAACTAAGTGCACAGGTAGTTGGGAGCACGAGCTAATGTTGGTGATAGCGTGTGTTCAACCCGTGCCTGTTTTGAGGCGTAAATTTTACAGAGCAGTGTTATTCATGGGTGGTGGTGATGTAGAGCGGTTGAAAGGAACTTTTTCACCGAATTCTATTTAGAAATTGATTCGAGAGGAACTCAGCGAGCTTGCTTTGCTTTTCCTTTCGTTCTCTCCTAGCCAGGTGGTTAGAACCTGAGTAGTTCGTTAATTTATAATTTCATCCTCCGTTTGGATACACACATACCTAACCTAATGGGAGCAGCGGCGAACGGCGGATTGTTTTGTTCAATTTCTGCTCACCCCTATCCAACTATGACGAGTGAGTCAAGTTTTTGTTTCATTTGAAACAAATCATGCGAAAGTTCCGAATATAGGACGGCAACTTCATTTCCTTTCTTCCTGTTCTTGCCTATGTCCAGCTCCAGTGACCACTGGTTTGCGGTTGTAACTCAAGCAGAGTTCTTTGCTAGCTAGGATTGTGTTTTGATGAAGACAGGGGAAACGTAGAAAGGAAATCAATCGAGTTATTAATTTTAATGGCAATCCCACATACGTTCAGTTTCCAATAATGTATGTTCCGTGACATCTAATGACAATTTCACCGAATCCGGACCAATGTAATATATTGATTATCCTGTTTGTAATACATTCAACCTGGGACAGGAATAACCAGGATCAAAGAATATTGATTCGGATTGGTCGGTGAGGATGATAATAACGTTTAGTTTATTTTGATTTTCCAGGAATTCACTAATTCTCTTATTCTATTTTTGATTTGATTGGGGAAATTTTCTTGGAATATACAAAGACAATCTTGTCTAGATTTAGTCCTGGAAATCTTTTGTTTTATTTTGGTGAGGACAATAGTGACAAGTTCTGGGTGTAAAAAAGCGTAGGGCGAATGCTGATATATTCTTTCCTTAGTTTTGGAAAGTTTGCATTAAGGAATGAGAGATTCACGAATAGAGAGCGAGAGTATTTGTGGAATGTAAGGAGACGTGAATGTGACGTCTGGCCGTGTCGAGGATTGCCGTAGGTTTGAAACGAGACAAGAAATTAGTGTAATGGGTTTTGTAGAAAGTGTCGAGAGTAGTAAAGAGTTCTACATACACATTAAAGGAGTGTTCCTGCCTGCGCCCACATCTTAGATTTTGCTCTTGACTGACTCCACCGTGAAAAACTATTTATGAAGAGTGGTTCTTCCCGACTTATAAATCTTGGGCTTCTTTGAATGTCCAAGCACATGGGGGTTGTTGTAAGAAAGTTGTGTGGTTGACTCTCTGGGCTTCCTTTGAGCCTTGAGTTTTACTTTTAAGACGGTCACGGACGGAGGACACGCGGAACTGTGTTATTGGGAAGAAATAGAAAAGAAGCTGCACCTTGAGAATTGATTTGAAAGATGCAATAATGTTGATGTAAATCTTGTAGAACCAGTATTAGTAGTGAGGAAGGTAAGGTATCGCATAAGATTGTCGTCATAGAAACCTCATCCTCTTCTTGGATTGGATTGGATAAGAGATGGATTTTTGGTTTAGAAAGGAAGAGTTGAAGAAGAGAGTGACTGGTTAGCTGTGGGGTTTCTCACTTGAGTCATTCCATTCAAAACTCCTTCTCACTATCCAAGTTCAACTTTCTACACATGAGGATATGGACAAGTGAGGAGGAATATAA
The DNA here is from genome assembly GCA_009869925.1 of Thalassaphorura encarpata. Taxonomy (NCBI): domain Eukaryota; kingdom Metazoa; phylum Arthropoda; class Collembola; order Poduromorpha; family Onychiuridae; genus Thalassaphorura; species Thalassaphorura encarpata. The sequence goes on from WJEZ01000001.1 coordinate 43,287, forward strand.
AATGTCCTGTCATGTAAATTAAGGTAGCAAGATCACAGTTTTATCTTTATTTTTGATGTCGTCTTCTTTATGTATCCCTGTTGTTGGTCGTCCCTTTTAAAAGTATCTAAGGTAAGAAGAGAGCAAGGACGAAGGAAGGTGGGAAGCGTTGAATTCATCAACTCCAATTTTATCTTTTGTCTAATGTCGTTTCTTTTTCATGCATTGCATTGCATTGTACGAGTGAATTGGAAATGAGAGAAAGTAACTAAAGCACAGAGACTAGAGTTACTCTTCCTTATTGTTTGACTGACTGATGACGGGACCGATTAAAAGTTTATGATTTAGTGTGACAGACGGTGATGGAGATGACTGTCTGTCTATCAAATTGGGAGTGGAAAGACTAGAGAACTATGACGAGTGGCGGAAAAAAACTTTTTGATGTACCAGTGTATTTACGTTAGTACATTACAATTGCAATTGTGGGTATCCTGGAACGGAAGCACACGTCAAATCTCAGGAAGAAACTGTCTTATAAAATTAAAGATCTATCTGTTTGGCGAACTGTCACATAGATCGGTGGTTTGGGTTTCCAATTATTCCTAATAATTTCCTGGACTGGTAGGAGGATAACAAGAAATAATAGGAGTAGAAGGATTTGAAGCTCATATTTAACAAGCGAGTCGTTAAACTATTCTGTGGTCATTATTTTGTAAATATTTTATTGACTGTGACTTTACTTGAGTAGGAATTTGTCTCAAGTTTCTTAGGCTTAAATCAAGTTGGAAGTATTGGAAGGTGGATTTGGCTATTAGATGTTTGTTCCTTTCTTGCTCTTCTTTATTCCATTTCAAATGAAGTGGAATAAAACCCGACTCTGTCGAGAAGGATAAGAAATCGATCTAAATGTAATGCTCAACTCTGTAGGAGTTTTTGGACCTACTACTGCAGGGGTTATTCGTCCATTACCTCCGTTTATAAGTATAGATAAATGCTAGGCATTGCCAACTAGTTGAACAGTCATTATGTGGTTTGGACAAACACTTGCAAAGCAGCAAAGTTTCAGGTTAGGTTTAGCCTAGGGCAGAAGCATCTGCATTTTCGGTTGACTGGAGTGTTGTTGTGCATGGTCTGAACAGAAGGTGGAATGCGTCTCCAGGACTTGGAGGAATTTTCTTATCATTTTGCGAAGATGTAGAGTCCGGACATGTATAGTCTTTTAACTCTGTCTGTGTTTCTTCACTGGCCTTAGTTCAGCACCCGAACGAAGACCTGCTATCTATGCTTGAACTTGGGCAAACGAATAAATTCCTAAATAAATTAGGGCTGGATCCAATTAGTTGGCTAGTTCGTTTGATGGAATCCTGTCAATTCTACTCGGGGCTTCCAGAGCACAGTTTTGTTAATTCTGTTGCTGTATAGATAAAATGTTGCTCAATCTAGTGTTCAATTTTTCAACTCGGTCTAATTTCAGGCATATGTAAAATACGTTTGTAACTATGAGTTTCTCAGTTCTCACTATACGTGTACTTTCCTAGGGCTTTATAGGAATACAATTCAATTTGCTAATTTCGGAAGATTTTTATGATCTGCAGCTGAGAATGCATGGTGACTTTTGCTATGCTGTGGGAGAAGTGGGTTTGTGTACAATAATTATGACCATGGATGAAGAGTGGATCACGAAACATTAGTTAAAATTAGTTGAGATGTTGAATTATTTATCAAGGTAGACAGACGAGGATTAGGAATAAAAAGGAAATGAGAAAAGTACGAAAGGGAATAGGAGTTGGAGAACGAGTTCCTTTAGTAAGATTGACATTGACTGACTCTTAAACCTTTCGGTGTGTCTGGTTTGGCAAAGTACGGGTGGAGTGTATGTGGTGCATAAAGTATAGAGTAGGAGTCAGAGAGACATAATACGTGGACATCAATATCAGCTGAGTCATGAGGTTGGGTTGATGGATGTGATATGGGTGCTTCAAACTCTGTAGAACATCACAGAAATTACATCTAGGTGTATATATAAAAGTCTTCATCTTCCTGACTTGCTACTATATCCGATTTGCTAGTCTTCCTTGGTGGTAAAGGAATCTAGTCTACACACATCACATGCTACAGGGAATTCTTTTTTTTCGCTGCTCAAAAAATAGATACTGACTGACCACAACCAACGTACGTACGTACGTACGTAGCAGCCAATAAAAGTCAGACAGGAAAAGCCAGGAAGAAAGTAAACATATGTAGGACGAGTAGGTAGATTTGATTAATTCTGTCATGCTAGAGGCTATATTCTCTCGCTTTCTGCATTTTCTTTTTATTGTTCTCATCCAATAAAAATTTCAAAGACATAGATGCAAAGGAATTTAGAGATGTTTTTCCTGGAAGTTTCTATGACTCACCAACTACTTGATTCTTCCTGTCTTGATATCCACTCCAGTGGCCCTACTGCACTGCATTTTGGGAATTTCTTTTGGACAAATGGACAGGAGATTGAGGTAGAGATTTTCCTTCTTTTCTCTTCCTTCCATGTTCAGCATTCTAAGTAGACTATCTATACTATCCTATTTCTCTTCAATTCAACCGGGAAAAGTTCTTATAAGAGAACGAAGGGCTACTACTCAAGAAGAAATGAGTTTGGTTTGTCTTGAGAATGTATCTGAATTCGATTCTCTTAAGGTAAAGTTCAATATATCCTGGGCTCTTCTACTCTAGATTAAACTGGTAGGCAGCGGGTCTCTACATAACCTAATGAGAATTTGGGCGTACTAATATTTGCTCTAGATAGTGTGCAGAAGGAAGTGTCTACCTTTAGGTCGTGCTATTCGTCTGGTCTGTCCTTACCTAATGTCATTATACATTTTGATATGGAATAACTCACCTTTGTGCAATACTCAACCCACAGGTACGTATGTAGTGTATCTCATTAAACATTAATGCCTAATGGGATAGTTAATCGTGGGTGTCAATAGAAGGAAAGTACACATCCACCTGCTGAGCAATTTTCAAGAACAGTTAGTGCTCCCATTGTGATATTGTGGAAAGAGTTCTGGAAGAAATTATTCATTGGCATGATGAAGCTGTCAAATACTTTTTGTAGATTCACTTTCCCCGTCCTCACGCCCCTGTTAGTCTGCACTGATGCGAGATTTATTAGATGAAAAAAAGTGTCACTTCCATTTGAGGCATTTCCAAGAAAGTGCAGTTTACCATGTAATCCCTTCGATTCTCATCAAAATAACTATTAATGGACTAAGCTAGCATTCAAACCCATGTTCAAATTATTTTCCTCAGGATGTTTTCCTAGTCAGGATTTGTTAGTATAATGTACGAGAACTAAGGTGGAAGGATATATTGATAATCACGAATGAAATATATTTCGAAATGTACTTTCTCTTCAACGCTATGTTGATGTGCATGAGCCCAACCACTGCTACTGCTGTGGGATTCGTGCAAATATTATTATTGGCGAAAGATCAAAGGATCTCGTAGGCCGCTCAAGTACATTCAATGCATTACATTTTAGTTGGGCTGAGCTCATCAAAGATTGTGAGTCTGGGTGGGTGAAAGCAAGAGTAATGTATGCTTAGTCAGGGCAGAAGGAATGACACAAATCAATTGAATGTTCAGTAGTATAGTATGTATATAGAGATTTTGGATTTATTACTTTTTGATTGACAGAATAATAGTAAAGAGTGACAGAGGATTTAATATTCGGTTGGATGTGCAAGAGTAGAAAGAAAAAGTAGTCTTCTCTTCTGATCTAGTTTTTAGCCCTCTGGAAGGTTGGTCACCAGGAACTTTTGAATGTTTTGTGAGATCAAGACGAATCAAGAGCCTTGCTCTTGAGGCTCAGTTCGCATATATGACATGGGAAGAAGGATAGGTAGAGGTGAAAGTGAAATATGTCGTGAGATGTCTTTATACTTTATGTCTCACCAGCAACCAGCTTTCAAGGATCCTTTCCAGAATTCATCTCTTGTACGAAATATTTTACTTGCATATACATTGTGAATCCTCTTGACTTCTGATTTCGCGTGTTTTGTTGATTTGACGTCTGTGTTCGGGCAAAATTAAGCGTTCCAACATTTGTTTTGTCGTTAACTAGACGAAAAATCCATTTACAGAAAAACTGAATTTGTTCGGTCGGGTGGAGAAGCTATCAACTATTTGATCGAAAATTTAATTTATACAGATCTTCTGCAGAGCTTCTGCAATTTGAATGTATACGTCTGGCGTTTGATTATTAACGCCAAATCATTCTGGAATTTTTCGCAAGCATCAGTTTCAGTTAAATTAATTGAGAATAAGAAAGTCAAAGGGAAAATAATAGTTAGAGGGGAGGATATGCAAGATTCTGGCTATCGAATGAAAATGAGTTCAAAGAATTCACGTAGTAGATCATATATCCATCAGCTGCATGAGCCGGGAACCTTCATGTAGAAGACTGGTTGGAGTGAAACTCTTACGACTTCCCATCACCGAAAGAGAAAAGTTGAAGATTGGTTTCAGACCACAAAGAAGTTGGTAGCTGTACTTTGTTGGATTGGGGGAAACTGAAGGGGAAATTGTGTAGTCATAGCAACAGGTGCTCCCCTCTTCTACGTAGCTTCAAAATTTTTGGTTGTTAGCAGAAGAGGACGATCCGTATAGAGTGTCGTAGGAGCACGCGTCTCATATTCCTCTTGAGGCTACAGATGTTCGAACTCATAATGGTACTAGGTTAGGTTGAGAGATTCCTCGTAGGCAGGCAGAGTGCGAGAAATACAAAACCATAATCTACTCCCGTACTTATTCTCTTCTCTAATTTCGAATAAACTCTGGAGCTCGACAAATGGCTGGGAAAGCACTCCTGATCTAATTTCCCATTTCAAACAACAATACTAGACATACATTTATGATTAAATTATTATGGTTTTCTTTGAGCCTATAATTCCTTGTGGTTTTAGAATCAAATGACTGACAGATCTACAAAATATATAATTGCATTCGGTTGTTTTGTAGTCCAACATTAACATCTCCTATACTTCATGGAGAACATTTGAACTATGAATTATTAACTAATTTGATTTGATTTGATTTGAACGGTTAGAGCAAACATGTACGACTAAGTTTGGTACTTTCTATTTTATACATGCATCATTTTTTGTCTGCGAGCTCATAGCAGACTTGTGGAATGAACTTTCTCTCAATTCTTATAATAAATTCCACATTTTTTGAGCAAGCCAAAATCAGTCTAAATAGCTCAGTTGATTTACTCTGATAAATCGATGACCTTATTTCTACTCTTGTCTCGTTTTGTTTGCCAGACTGCTGGTCAAGCTGAATGAATAGATAGGATGGGAGGTATAATAATTTTAATCCCTGAGTCAACCTTTCCGCCTGGTGCTCAAGGTAAAGTCGTATGGAGCAATGCTAACGTTTGCATTTAATCTGAGCTTTCCCTTCTTCCCTCTAGGCAGATCGGGAATATTTTTTTACTTTGATTCCATCGTATGTTGAGTGAAGCAACCGAAACTAAACGCCTTGCCTTCCCTGAGGCAAGTGTTAGTGCTAGAGCTACTATCTTCTCCTGTTTTCTCTTTGCTTGATGTATGGGACTGCCTTGGCTTTAATGCTTCGATTTGTCTTCTCTATTGCTTTTGAGTGAAAGCAAAAGGAAAGTTGTCGGGGTAGGGGCAGGACAACAGCACTCCAAACTTTTCTCAGAATAATCATCAAGTGTTTCTACTTTATTCTTATCCTTTTCTTATCCCGTCATCCGGATGGACTCAACTTTGTGTAGACTAAGAATACTTTATATGTCCTTTGAGACTTATGAGATGAAATGACACTTGAAGGAATTTACTTTTAGCAAGTATAATGATGCTGCTCTTTTTAGTTGATGATCATTAACACATACACACTCTTAACTAGACTTATGTTCGTAGTCATTTTCCTGTTGCTCGCTTTCGCCGTTCGTTCCCATGAATTTGATCTTGTGCATGTAGTATTGAATCTCATTTACAGTAGCAGCTGCAGCGAGCACAATTTGAATGTGACTGTTTACTCTTAAAACGGGAAATGGAGTGATCATTTTTCATGTTTGCCTGGCAGCCCTTAGGCTCACTCGACTCGACTCAGACGCTTCCCCAGTTTAATTAGTCACGCTTATGAGGTGGTAGTACATCTAGTTCTAATCAAAATATTTCTTGCTAGAATGAAATTCAACCTTAGTCAGTATATTAGGATTTTCATTTTTACGAGATGTAAATTGTAAAATAATGAATGAATTTATTGAAAAGTTAAAAGGATCATTAGTACGTCATTACGACAAGCGTTGATTATAACAGTTAACCGTGCTTTAAGATATAACGAATAAAGAAGCCATTTATCCATCGTATGCCTCAGTTAAAAGCATTTCATTTTTGTGTATTCAGGATTTCTGCAGATTTGACCACGCCTTTGTTGTAGAGAAAGTATTGCAACATATAACAGGTTGGCCAAATAGGGTTAACATTTTAGAATTCAAATGGTGCGAAAGATGAATGATTGAAGGTGGTTAGATAATTGGTAGATTCGTCTCAATTCTTCATGATCAAAGTGCTTTTCTCCCTACTGTAAGGAAGCCACTAATAATAGAGCTAAAAGTCTGTCCACTCTGCTACAAAATAGTGTAATTACTATGGTTCACTTTATCCACACCCTCCTTTACTTCCTTTGCTAATAGTTTTCTACTCAATTCGCACATCGCTGAACCGGAGTGCGTTGAAAGCATGTATAAATCGAAGTGCACACACACGCATGCACTAAATTATTGGACGAAGTTGATCATGATTGGATTTAAACTTGTCTTTCCCATACACATGAGTGGTGTAATTGGAATAGCATCATGTACCGTTTGAATTTTGGATGGAAGATCTGCTCTTGCCAGGAGCAGTTAATTTGATTGCTAAATCATTTTGGACTAGTGTAAATGCAAAGAGGATGGATGATAGGAGTAAAGAAAAACAAGGGAGACTGGAAGAATTGTCAGATCAGAAAAGTGAATTGCTGTGGGTTGGTTGTTAGGATGGATACATTAGGAGGCTATACGTGTGTTTCAACCGAATGAATGGGTTAATTACATGAGAGTTTAATTACTTCATCAGTTATTCTGAATTAGTCATTAAAATTTCGCTTGACGGGGAAGGTGGGAAAGTTTTTGCGTGCTAAGCACTAAGAGGAAGGCTAGACGGTGTGCTCTGCCATGGGTATCTGCAGATCTGAACGGAACGTGGTTTTAGTTTACAAAATGTACATTGGATTAAGTTATTATGACGCCAGGGCAGGGCCGTAGAGGCCTTCAGATTATTATTACCTCATATTTATTAGATACTCAGAAAGTACTTCTGAGCACTATCTTCCTATATATTATTCCAACGTCATACTTGTGGGCCCAAATATCGTGCAAGCTCTGAACTCTGGAGAATTAGTCTGAAGGCAATGTCGGGAAGGGGAAAGACCATGGAAGGAATAACGGTTCTTTGCTCTCGTTCGTTTCGTACGTAATCGAATATCTATAGTCAACACTTTGAACATAAGTTCGTTACATTGAATTCTAATGCAGCTTTCACATTTATTGCCAATTGTCCCCGGAGGCAATTCACCGCGACTTTCTCACCGATTTGCTATAGATATATTCAGAGCTGCCAGATATAAAGTTTTGTTTAGTTGGTTTGGGTAACAGGTGCAATTTTTAATGCATCGATCAACATTGAATCATTGTAATTCTTCGCCATTACAGGGCTCTTAGTGGCTTTGACAGATTTAAAATCGATTATACCTTTAAGATTGATTTGAGCCCAGGGCTATCCACGTCAACCTAAGATCCATGCTACATTGGTCAGTAATCATGTCGCTTTGGTTTGAGAAGGGAAAGAGTGGGGAAGTTGTTGCATGAAGTATTGATTGGGGTAGGGATTCTAGGGGAAATGATTATTTGAAGGAAAGGAGGAGTTGTTATCTTAGGGAATGACGAAAGGACGAGAGAAAAGCGAGTTATCATTTCCTGCTACTTTCTTCGGAGTTGGGAATATTATTAAAAATACATAAAATAATCTTCCATTCTCTGTAATCAGGGTAGGCTTTGGCGTGAACTAGGAGGAAGGAATAAAACGAGGAGAGATAGTGCGCTGTCGTAGTGTCCTGATTCTCTAAGGCAATTCAAAATAATAGTAGGAAAATCATTCTCATACAGAAACTACTAACAAGAGCTAAAGGAACTATGCCTGCACGCTCACCTGATAATGCTGTTTGGTATATTTTAAAAGAAAAACGTTTGTACTCTTTATTTCTTCTGGAGAAAGGAGTCCACATGGCGTTTTACTTTTTGAGCATGAATTCGTTTCCATTCAAGGAAAATCTTTTCTTTGTTATGGGAAAGTAAAAAGAACCACATTTTGGAATTTCTCATCTAAGTAGCAACGTTCTTCCTTCCCGTGTTTTTGGAGTGTAAAGGAATGAGGACTCGATAGTTTTCATTGGGTAAGAAACTGAATAGGTGAAAGTAGGCAGGCAGCAAGGAGGATGGCTAGTAATACTGCCCTGAATAATTGAATAGCATATAGCAACATAAAATACTTATTATTCTTATGTGTGAAGGATATAAATTCATTTTTTCACTCTTGGAATTTCCTAACATATTCAGCAAGAGCAGCCTCTGAGTGTTTGTGTAGTTCCAGGGCTATTACACATTTATTTCTTAGATTGAACCCATCGCTCCGAGTTTGCCTCCCTGCTGCATAGCCCGTCCAGTTCCTATGTTCTACTCATGAGATGAAAGAATAGCTCCAAAGTTTTGGAAGGAAACCTGTGGATGAATGAGGGAAATTGCTTGGAATCTGTGTTAGTTTCCAGAGGATTCTTCCCGAGGCACTCGTGCCAAAAACAAAATCTACCCACCTTTATCCCAGAATGAATCCTTAGGACTCGGAACATAAACTTTTCAATTCACCCGAGTTTTTCCACTCAGCCAAATGAAGTCCGTGTCTGTGTATTGGGAAAACAGCACATACGTTCAATCCGTCTAATTAAACTAGTACTTGTTTTATACTAGTTTCCCCTTTCTCCTGAGTCTTATTTAGAACTCGTACGCTCCACGCATTATTTAACCCTCACTGCATTCTCAGAATTTGTACATCTCTAAGGAGTAGTGAAGGTGAAAGCATCTTGACGAAGGGTATGATTACATAGTGCACCAGCCCTTGTATGCATATTTCATGATCACATAAGATTATTTTTTCCTGCGATAAAATTCCTTGATTGAGAGAAGCTAAAATATTAATTATTGTTTCAGCCTGAGAAGCATTCTTATATTCATGTTATTGTTTTTGTTTTGACAGATTTAAGAAGAGCGGATCCGTGAATCGTTGAGTAATCTTTATATGAAGTGGACAACAATGAGCTCACCAACACCATCAGTAGACTCCTTATCCGGAGCCCCAACTCTGGGTTCATTCGTGGATGCAGGTGATCTGGGGTTAGGTTTGGATTTACCAAATGGGTGTCACGGGTGGAGCTCCAGTTCCAGCACATGCAGTTCTATCATTTTCCCACATTTGAGCATTTCAAACGGAGTGCTTAGTAATGGGAGCAATGGCTACGGTGGCTCTGGAGGACACTCAAACGGAGAGTTGAACGGGCTATCATCTCCGACTGGAACTGGGACCATGAAGTGTGGGCTGTGCCACGAGACGTTTACTCGACCAAAGGTATTACCATGTCTTCATACATTTTGTCATGATTGCTTGGAGAAGGCCCAAGAGAATGGAGAACGTCTTATTTGCCCGTCTTGTCGTCATGATTGTCCACTCAGTTCAGAAGGAGTCGGTGGTTTGTTGGCTGACTATGCCGTGATCAACTTGATCGAAGTAGCGGAAGGTAACAATGGAGATAGTAGCAGTAGCAAGAGTTGCACGGGATGCAAGTCTAAAGAATCTTCAGCTGTGGCAAGATGTTTTGACTGCTCCAATTACTTATGCTCTAATTGTGTCATGGCTCACCAGTTCATGCATTGCTTTGAGGGTCATCGTGTTATTAATATCAATTCTGAGGGAGGGAAAGACGGGAATATTGGCTACGAGAAGCAGGTGTCCTGCACTCAACACAAGGGAGAGATTTTGCAGTTCTACTGCCGAACATGTGCTGTTCCAGCTTGTACGGAGTGCATTGCCACAGAACATCCAAAAACACTTCATGAGTGCGAAGTTCTCTCAGAATGTGAGTCCAAATATGTCAAACATCTTTCGCAATACATCCATGACTTTCGAATGAAATCCTTGGATCTCCATGATGTTCTCAAATCTTTTGAGACGGCTTCCTCAAGGCTCCAGGCTCAGTTCATCAAGGCACAGAGTGAAGTAACAGAGGCACTGGCCTTCTATCGAACACTTTTGGATGAACGAAGAGGAGAATTACTTAAGGAGTTGGATGGACTCTACAGTAGTCGGCATGTTACTTTGTCAGTCGTAACCTCACGCGTTCAAGAGACATTGGATAGAATGTATCACACCGTGGAATTTGGCGACCGCCTTCTCAGACACGCATCTCCACCACAAATCTTGGTTTTCAAGAAACTGTTGGAAGGTCGATTGCAAGCTCTTTTATCGGCTGTGCCAGAACCCACTCTGGCCATGGCTGCTGCCGCAGCTGGTGATCTAGAATTCGTTGCAAATTATTCTGCAATGCAGGTGAGTTCCCTGGATTTCTTTTGTACTCAATCGTCTTTTGTCTCCATTTCACTCAGTATGAGACTTGGTTTGGCTCCTAGTGTACATAATCCATTTACTCACTTTTGTTTATTTGTTCCACTTTATTCTTACCGCACTTAAGGCCTCTGTTCGAAACACCCTTGGCTATGTTCGCTCTGGAGTGGGTTCGGATGCAACAGTAGCAGCTCCTGGAAAACAGCCACCTGCTCCAATAGCTCGTCCAATCGTGAGTCAAGTTAATGGCTATCATGGCACTCAAAATGGATTGACTCCCCTCCCAGCAACAATAACTAATGGTGGAGTCCCGAATGGTCATGTATCCTTAGATTCCTCGCTCCTTTCCAAAAGACTTGCTAGCAACGGTGCTCCGGCACCTTACAGTCAATTAGATCTTGGTGGTCTTTCAACCTATGAAAAATGGTCCAATGCCTCAGAAACAAGTTATCAAAATGGTAAGTCTTGTTCAATTAGATTTTATATAGTTGCTAAGGATTAAGGAAAACAGATTTGATTTTCGTTTTTGAAATTTATTTTGCACTCCGTTCTTTTTTTATTTTATAGGTCACAAAGAGTTCACTGCGAACGGAGTGAACGAATTTTTAAACTCGAATCCTTCACTTCATAACAATGACCCACTTATGGAATTGACTTCAAAGTTGATGGCTCCGCTTGTCTTTCCAAAGGCCCCTGCAATTAAGCGTCAGAAAATGATTTATCATTGCAAATTTGGTGAATTTGGGACTGCTGAAGCTCAGTTTACTGAGCCGTCTGGCGTGGCTGTAAATGCCAACAATGAAATTATTGTTGCGGATACGAATAATCATCGGATTCAAATTTTTGATCGCGAGGGGCGATTTAAATTTCAATTTGGAGAGTGTGGCAAAAGAGATGGGCAACTTTTATATCCAAATCGTGTGGCGGTTGTTAAACCGAGTGGAGATATTGTCGTCACTGAAAGAAGTCCAACACATCAAATTCAAATTTACAACCAATATGGACAATTTGTGCGCAAATTCGGGGCTAATATTTTACAGCACCCAAGAGGAGTGACCGTTGACAACAAGGGTCGTATCATTGTTGTTGAGTGCAAGGTAAGAAGAGAGATGCGAGTGTATAGTAATTTATAAAATTATAAAAATGTTTTTACATTTTCTTCATCATAGGTCATGCGTGTTATTATCTTTGATCAAATGGGGACCGTCCTGCACAAATTTGGATGCTCAAAGCATCTAGAATTTCCGAATGGAGTCGTTGTAAATGATCGACAGGAAATTTTTATCTCGGACAACCGCGCCCATTGTGTCAAAGTTTTCAACTATGAAGGAGTTTTTCTTAGACAGATTGGCGGCGAGGGACTTACCAACTATCCTATCGGCGTCGGGATCAATTCTAATGGAGAAATTTTGGTTGCGGACAACCATAACAATTTCAATTTAACTATTTTTACTCAGGTACGTTTTAATTTTTAGACTGCTATAGATTGAGTGTGCATATGTAGATAGATGACGTAAACGTCCAAATAATTTATTTTATAATTTTAAAACTTTTAATTTGTATGTCATAGGATGGACAACTTGTGTCAGCGTTGGAGTCTAAGGTGAAACACGCTCAGTGTTTTGATGTGGCTTTAATGGATGATGGATCGGTGGTATTGGCCTCTAAGGACTATCGACTCTACATTTATCGTTACATCCAAGTGCCACCGATTGGTTTGTGAAGAATTTTTAAATGGTTGGAAAAGACTTTTCAGTATACAACTGATCTTATTCAGTGTTGTTATATGAATATTACTACTTGCTATTATATACTATATTATTAATACCCATCATGATATTATGAGATGATGATATCGTCAAAGAAACAAATGCTTATTCTAGTCTGCCTCGAGATCAAATTGTAGATGGAAAGGAAAGGAAGAAAAAAATATTTTTCAAATATTCGTGAACTGATAGCAACGTTTAGACGAACAATGATTTTATTTTGCATGTTTTTTTTTTAGTTTTCGTGTCCACTTGTCTTGTGCATTCCTATGAGTAACTTTATTATTATTACATTTTGATCAACTTTTCGTGTTTTTATTACTTTATTATTATTTTTATGAGTCAGTGAGACATGTGTTTTCTGGTTGCAAGTCAACCAACGTGTATTCCCTCTCACCCTTTAAAAAAATCAATTATATTTGTGCAATGGTGAGAATCTACGTCCCAGTGTTATATTTATCTGTGTCAAAACTCAACCATGTTATCCGGGCACATGTGCACAGTAATACACTCACCTTCTTTTTCTACTTAATATTTTAATCATGGTTTTGTTTGTCATCACCTTCTAATTTTTGATGGATTATGTATTGGGGGTAAATGAGAATATTAGGGGAAATCACTTGTTTCGCTTTAGTCGATATTATTTTTGCAAGCGTCATCATATTTCCTTATCAATGAATAAATAAAAATGATTTTAAACTAAAATGTTAAGCCATCGTCGTGTTGTTGAAATGGGATTTTTTTTCGAGTGGAAGAAAAGAATGGGCAGAAGAAGTGCAGTGGGCCTTGATAGAGATAAGAGAAGCGTGTTGTGTGAGTAAACTAAATCAAATGTGATTCATGACCATTTCGTTTGATTAGGTATAATAGGCAGGAAAAGGCCTTGACACTCTCCCAAAGGATTCTAGCTTTCATTTCAAATCTTCCCATTCTCTCAGGTCTCAGGCTTTCTCTTCTCTCGTCCACACTCCAAACTAGTGGAGGAGGATGAAAGTGTTGTATAAACTAAACGGGTTAAGGTGACTCCTTGGTTCAACGGTGCGACTAAGTCCAAGTCCAAGAATGCTGAAAAGACTAGACGGTCAGACATTCATCTCTCTCCAGACCTTAGTCTTCCCAAACTCAACTCGACATAGTAAAATAAAAGTGGTAGTGGATAGATAGTGTGAGAACAAGGACTGTGTTTCCACTAGAGGCTTTCACTCTTTCGTTTTTGGGAAAAGGGGGATGTACATGGTCATGAGTATTCAGTGAGTTGATATTTTGTGATCGATAAATCTAAAGCATCCGTCCTTTCTTCATCTCCTTCCATAATATAATACACATTCAACCACGAATCCATTGAATTAAGAAGTGTGGAAGCTAAGGGAAAGGAAAGAAGGATTTTTTGGCTGGGGGAGACGAGTAATTGGAATAGGCGTCCAACCGATGACGACCATCCCTTCATTTCCTAACAAAAACTTTATATTGAGTTATATTGGTGGTAGAGAAAGAAAGGGAGAAAGCGTGACAAGTTGATCAGGTGTGCTTCTATTTCTCATAATTTTGGTGCAAAGGAAGAATACTTTCCGGTGATGAAATGTTCAAAGAGAAAAGAAATGACATGGACGGCGGGAGTCAGAATGAGATTGTCTGAGAGTGACTTGCTCTAATTTTCTCATGTGTCAAACCATGGTCCTTTACAGGAGGACACGCATTGGACTGAGAAGGGCGGTGGTGGTAGGATCCATAGAGCCATTCAGCCGATCAAACATCCGCCTAGAAATGTGAGCTTTGGGGATTCCTTCCTTCGAACCCGCCTTCATTAACAATAAGTGCTCTGTATAGACTAGTTTTCCAACTATCTGCCGCCGACCCGACCTAAACGACTCAGGAAACTAAAACGCAGTAAAATAATCCACGGGAACGTCCTTCTCTTGCATCTATACAGAGCTAAAAATCCCACGAAGGAAAAACAGACAATAGACGGACCTTCTTCACCTGTGCTCCGATTTACCCACCAGTCCCTGACTACATAAAACTCAATGTTAGCCTATCTTCAAAAACTTTTCTTTCCACTATACAGTCATTTACCTGCCTACATGTCCTTTCTCCTTCCCAAATGTTGTTTTCACCTTCTTCAACACAAGCGACAATCAAGACTCTGACCCCCCAACCCACTGCCATCCTTGAATACTAAAATATTATGAACAATAGGAAAATGATTCATGTTTCAACTTTAAACCTTTAGCTTAGCTCCCACCTGTGTGATTTCCTCTTCTTTCATTTCTGGTTCAAATGGACATTTTCATTTCCGTAATAGCCACGGGGCTTCAATGTGATTTGAAATGAAAATGAATCCGACCACACCAAAATGGAATTGAATCCTTCAACTCAGAAATCAAATGGACTAATGCCCGGAAGAGTTTCAATACTTTTTATTTGCTTTGAGTCAAAGTAGAACAAACTCTTCGTGGGATGAATTCCAATGAAAGGATATAAAATTTACCATTCGAGGGTCATACTTGGACATACGTATTTGGCCAACGCGCTCAATTATTGACAGGACAAAAGTCTTTTTCTGTCAAATCCCATCATCCCTGCACGCAACGACGCAACAAAGAACAAATTGAATCTTTACCACCTTCTTCTTCAACTCTAATTTTCAACTTGTTCATCAGTAAATGTGTCCTCTTTGTCAAAATCTATATTTCCTACCCTTTATCTTTAAGTGTATTCGATTGGGTTCAGATAATTTTGCATTCTCAGAGTTATTTTAGACTTTTATCTTATCCCCTGCGCTACTCCCTTAGGCATGTCATGTCAGGGCAGGGCAGGACTGTCCTCTCGTGAAATTTGATACCTCGAGTGTAATGATAGGACAAGAGTTGATAAGCCCATTTCTTGATAATTGGTTCACAGTTTGTCCAACCCCCATGCAATACAAATACACACAAACCCACAAAGTCTACCACTGCTGCATGGCAAAATTCATTAGATCAAGAGTTTTAGAATTGAAGTTTTGTAGTGTAGCGTGTCGGCACTTTTGAAACTTCAGATTTGTGCAACTAGTAATATATTTTGACTAATTAGGGGGAAATGTTTTGCTTTTTCTTCTCTGTCCTCCTTTATTTCACAAACAAACTGGAATCACGCTTTTCTCAGTACCTGGCACCGATATTTTCCATTCCAGCTAATGCATAGTCAAATGACTACAAAAGTCTCATCATAAAATCCTACTTACTACCTTTAGTCCTGGGAGCAGTAGTAAAACTATCTGTTTCCATGGCCAACTCAGTTCATTAGGTTCGAATCCCTTTTAACCAGCGTGTAATGAATGTTTGAAAGTTATTAAAAGTCGAAGTTGGGTCTACCTATGCTGAACCAATGGACTGTTGGGCAGAACGATGGGTCAAAGAGTTCTTTTGGCCAAGAATCTATTCCAATGGTCTGGCCTGGGTTCCCGCTGTGGACAAAGTGGAATGTGAGAAGTTGAATTAATTGGCTGAAGGAATGTAATTAGGCTTGCAAAGTCCCATCCATAAGTGCATTCAGCTACTACATACAAAACCACTTACATTCGTATAGACTCACATTATTTCAGCAAAGCTTCTTCCCACAAAACCCGCACATATATTAATAAAACCCTCTTTCCAATTTCTCCTTCAATCTTCCACTGTTTTTACATTGACATGCAAAACAGCTCTACCTTTCCTTTAACCACAAATTCTATTCCTTTCTCCTTCCTCCACAGATTTACAGATTGTATTCCCCTTTCCACACACACGTTTCAGACTCCAGGCAACTCGAGCAGAATCAGAAATTAGCCATGCAAAGTTCCCACTTCCCAATTGAGTTTCAGTTACACATGAACAATGAAATGAAGAACATAAAGAAGAGTATGAGATTTTAAAACTTAATATCTATTGCGAAACGCTAGACGGATATTCGACTTCTTTTTTTAAGGTGTTAAGAGAAAAGTTCTGGCCCAAGGGAAGTATACACGTAGACCTATACAAAATATGGAAATATTTGTAGGCATTCGTTGATTCCAATGAAAAGCATTTCATCAACTGTATTTATTGGAAAATGGTGTAAATAAAAGTACAATGGGATTTCATCAAGCATACGTATATTGCAAAATTCAATTTAGAAAACCGGCACGGTCAGTTACAATTTGAAAATTTGCAATTCTATTTTACTTGTCTAACAATCAAAATAATATGGAAATGAACCCTGTGTCTGTTCTGTTGTGAAGATTCAAAATTGGCTCCCTTAACCCTTGGCAATTCCTTTAGGTTAAATTCACTTGGAATGTGCTGGAAGGAATATTAGAATGTGAATAGAAAACTTGTTTAGAATTCAGAACTGAGTTCATTCTGAATGATATTGAACATTTTACTTACAAGTCAATGGATCTTTATAGTAATATTCCTTCGAGTCTTTCCTTGTGTGTAGAGGTGAAGTCAACCCAAGGCAAGTTCACAATAGGAAGGGAAGTGGTAGCTAAGGTACGTACGGACTTTCTCCTGACTTTCACCCTCATTTGTATTCTTCTAGAATTTGCCTTGAGTTGAAACTAACTATAGAATCACAACACAGGGACACATATGCTTAGCCCATGCCCACCCAGGTTTAAATCTCTACAATAGGCAAATGCAGCATGAGATGAGATTGGAAAAATGAAAGGAGAGGCAAAAGATATTTGGGTAACGTAACAACGAATGAAACATTAGAAGACATTTTTCCTCATTTGTTTTTGTTTCTTCCTTTATTGAGCGCTGAGTTTGGTCCCCATTCGTCCATTCGTCCTACCTGTGTTGGCTCAAGTACTGGGAAACCTGGTTCCGCCGAAGAAAGATATTGTATTTCAATGCTTCTCTCCAAACGCCCTATTATCTTCTCGGTTCCGGTTTCATCGATCTAAATTTTGTACACAATGCAGCATTACGGAGGGAGAGAAATCTAGAGCTTTTCAGATAATATGAAATACACAAGACGTGAGAGAGAAAGTTTACCTTCCTCTTTCTTTTCCTATACGCCGACGACCGAGGACCTGTGGAGGTTATACATGGAATGGAATGACGAATGAACGTTGAATATCTAAAAGACACTTTCCCACTAGTTTTCCTTTCCAAAGTTGACATCCAGTTCACAGAGTCACGTCGCAAAAACGATCCTCATTTCCTCTTAAAGGAAAAAAATCCAAAGAGTACACCCATTTCATGGAATCTCGTAATTATATTGACATTTCAAAAACCTGCAGAGTATTATTATCTTCAATTCTTTGCGCAAATCATTCTAATGATTCAAAAGAAACACGACGATACTTTTACTCTCAAACCATTAAAATTCTATTCACCTGGAACTAAGCCAATCAATGGCGATTTAGTTTGCACAAACTAGTCAAATTAATTTTAATTAGATACAAAAAACATACAAAGTTTTTATTGCAAAAGAATAAGAATGACATGACACGACATAAGAGACACGAATCAAGTTACACTTTTTGAAATAATATAATTATACTTTAGGTAAAAGTCCTTGCAGTCTTTATGCCCATAATTTGTTTTAAAAAAAATACATACACAAAATTTTACACAAGTGCAACTAGAATGAATGCCAAGACTTGGCAGCTCGTTATCTAAGATCAAAATACATGACCAAGCGTTGCCTGATGCCCAGCTGTCCTTCTTAAACTTAAAATAAATTTTAAATTAATACAAAGTATTTTATATAGTTAATTCTTTCCAATTCTATTTTATAATATGATAATATATTTATTCTTGCGTCGTACAAATTAGAAATTTATGTTTATAAATTATATTTATTACCTTAAGCCAGTCACTAAATAAAACGAAAAAGTGGGAAATACGAACTCTGTAAGAAAAAATTATAATACAAATATAATAATCTATATGGGTATATATTTATTTATATGGTACACGTAACAAATGCACTGCTTCCTCGGAGGGTAGAAAGAATTGACGCACTAATGAGGGAAGGGCTACTGATAGAATTATGGGGAAAATTTGTAGAGGCGGAGGCAATGAATAATACTGAACGGATACAAGGAGAATAATTGAACTAGCCATGAGTTCAAATCTGAAACTCTTGACAAAAAGTTTTAGTTTTACTTGTTTGACGAATTTTTTCTTGAACTGTGACTTAGATATTAGTTTATATTAGTAGAAAATTAGTTGTGAAAGAGAAAGGGTATTTTTATGCTAAAACTTCTCCACTCATTGGGAAGGTCTTATAATATCAAAGTCTTTGAGAGTCGTGAGAAAGAGTAAAGTTGGAAGATTGAGGCTATAGGGGAGATGGAGAAGGTAGTAGAGGAAAAGTAGATTTAGACGGGAAGAAAAGCTTGGTTCAGTCAATTCGGGAGTAGTTCGGGTAGAAGTTATGCTCCAGCCAAAAGTCACAGTTGGGATACGTGAAAATCTTCTGAATGTTCTCATCGACAATGTGGATGAATTTGGTGACGTCTTGCTCACCCGGGAGTTTGCCTTTCTCGACAAACTCGTAGAAGAGGGTCTGCATGTTCTTGACGAATTCTTTTTCTTCCCTAGTCTCAGCCTCGTACAATCCAAGAATGGCAGCAATGTCTGAGTTTACATCCGCCACAAACCCAATCGGAGTGTGTTTCCTCTGTGTTACAACGTAGAAATAGATTGGGATTTTGGTTAGGTATTGCTGGGCCATCGTGTTCGTAGCATAGTAGAGGGGACAAATAGTTCGGACATCCGATAGGAGAGACACAAACTGCTGCCAAGGCGTAGACTCTGGGCGGAAATACCTGTCAATCACTTCCCTGGACAGGGAAGGACCAAAAGATCCTAATTTGCTCTCAAGATAAGCCGAGAACTTGCTCGTATCATTCCAGTCGAGGTAGGAAAACATTTCCGGACTCGCGTCTACTTCTGCTGGAGCTCCTGCCACAAACGGAATCCCCCCTTGTCCACCCAAAGCTCTATTGTTCGGTGGATTGTTAGGAATTGTCGGCTCTCGAAGAATAAGGCCATCACGGACCAACCAATGGTGCTTCACTTCTCCTTTCATAGGTAAATCTTGATAGAAGGCTCTCCATTCGTAAGGCACAGACTCCAGGAGTTCCTCCGGACCTTTGTTCTGCAAACACTCTATGGAAGTGCAATTTACTTCTTTCAGAAACTTCGCATTTTGACTCTCGCCCTCCTACAAAAATCATGAAAAAAATTGCTCACATTTACCGTTTTACCGCAAAGCGTCGCGCTTTAAGATTAGCTATAGCCCACTATCCCAGAGCACCTTCCGCATTTTTACTTTATTTACTGTATGGATTCTGTGGTTCCGAACCCTCTTTCCACTTTATAGCTAAAAGTCATCTCTTTGAGTATTTTATTGATCTGTGGTCCTTCCTGAACAAACCCAAGCACATATGCACACACAGTGTGTGGACTAAGCAAAGGTAAAGAGCCTTATTTTCCCAGTTCCACCGCTACTTGCACTTTCCCACATCCAAAGCAATCTTTCCACATAGTGTCACGATTTTAGCTATGAGCCAAGGCAGGACAACTCAGCGGAAGGAACCATGAACGTGTCTCTCAAAAGAACCAAGAGCGGATACTTCAGAGTTCCACTTAACTTTACCTCCGCGGGCAACGGAAGATAATCAATAGTTCTCATATAGTCACACATGATCATTTCAACTCACTAGTAGTGAATTATATGCCTAAGCCAATAACAAAATATGTATGGGCTAATTACGTGAAAATTAATCAGGGTCGTTGGAGCTGATCCTCCAGAAAGCCAGATTTGATGGTAGAGACCTTCACCCAAATGACTCGTTGTGAGAGCAGACACAAGACTTGCCCCAGCTTCATGTCCCAAAAGTGTCACATGATGCTTATCGCCTCCAAAGTGCTCAATATTGTATTTGACCCAAGTTAAGGCTGCGATTAGGTCTGACAGTCCATAATTTCCAGACGTCATTGGATATGAGCTGTTCAAAATATACGATTATAGTTAATATAAATCGAAACTGCCATGGTTGAGAAAGTGCCGTTGGGAAAAGTTTTTATTCTCCTCCAACGTGTTCTGCCTAAGCCGTATTTGGTATTGAAATCATTGTGCACTTACTTCCTTGTGAGGATATCAGCTGTGAGAAATCCAAAGACTGATCTTCGAATTGACACAGACACGAATAATGTATTTTTGGCACGAGCCAATGCTGCAGATGGTCTTAGAAGCGAAGACTGGCCACCATTCAGAGACTCTCCTCCGATGAACACGACGACAGGAACTGGGGTATCATAGTAAACTTTTGGAGTGTACACGTCCAAATACAAGCAGTCCTCCGACCCATCGTATGAACCATTCCGATAAAACTGCCAACAAGGCATGGAATGATTGTGTGCCAAATATGTCCCATTCCAGCAGTGGTCCAGTTGATGATGTGTTTTGGCGTGTTTCCATCGAAGCTCACCGATCGGCGGAAGAGCGTACGGAATGCCGCGGAATGCATAACCTTCATTTTCAACAGTTCTGCAGAAAACAATAAAGGCATTGCTAATATCTCATCAAGACTTAGACACTTGGAAAACAATTAAATTCTCATACCCTTGAATCTGTCCACAAGATGTGATCGTGTTGATGTATTTTCCTCCTATTATGAGAGTCCCAATGTCAATGGCTCTTGTGGTTCGACAAGCCACAATCGTGACGATGATAGCCAGGAGGACGATAATAGTACAAATCCCAGCCAGGATCCATTTACTGAGTCGCGGTAGATTCATAATCCTTTCACGCCACAATTTTGGAGTTGGTTTTCCGACACCAGGTGTTTCTGGCCCTTTCCCGCCACCGGTGCCCTTTTCCTTGCTTTCACCGCTCATGTTGCTCCCCTCCTAAAAGTCAAACAGAAACTGAATGAATGGATTCACTTATAAGAAAAGATTCTTCCTCAAAACAGGGTTAAAGTGGAAGGCGGGGAAACAAAAGGTTTAGTTGCTCCACGTGCCTTTCCAATTGGCCCATCTATGTTTATGTAAAAATGATACACATACATTTAGGAGAAAAAAATGTAAACATAAAAAGGATAGTGAATTAGAAAAAAAGGAAGGAAAACCAAGGTAGGCACACGCAGGCATGGTTTCCCGAATGTTCCGGTTTCTTACTTCCGCCAGTTTGTTTTCTTGTTTAGCCGAAGAAGTCTTGAGAAGTTCTCCATCCGTTTCCTCTCCTTCAATCTCCCCTGTTTTCATCTTCTCCGCCTCACCAACTCCATTTTCATTCCCAATCAGCTTCTTCTTTTCCTTCTCCAGCAATTCAGACCCAACTTCCCCAATCTCCAAATCCTTTTCCTTTAAAGTCAAAACCAATAAATAAATCTTCACTTAAACTCATAATTCGATCCTTCTCTCCTGCGATTAAGCCAACCAACTCCACATTAACCAGTCTTCAAATATTTTACTGAAAACTGGAGTTTAGTCAAAATCAATCCTTAGTAAATGCTTACCATATTTCACCTCTTAAGAAAAACTTTTTCAAACTAGACTAGGGTGTTTCATGGCTTTTTTTTTAATTTTTCGTGTAGCATGATATTGTTTAGAGTTTGTAACTTGGGCAAATGGGTAGCACAAAGGGAGCACAAACTGAATTAAACATCACGTCCTGATAATTCCCATCTCCCATTGTCTAAGGAAATGATGAAACCTTATGCTCTTAAGCGTTCCTTCCCGAGGTTTAACAACTTCCATCATGGCTAAATCGTTTGTTCTTGCCTAATTTCTTAATCACGACTTGAACCATAATCGATTTATTCTCGTCCGTCGTCCTTTATCATCAAAACTAAGAGAAAGAGACTGCGATCAAACTGAATGCATTTGCTCCTCACCCTCTTCCTGTTTGCACACCTCATTAAACTCAAATCGGTGTGCTCGACGAGTTTGAACTTCCTTTCCCAACGCAAAAGGCAAAAGACGGAAAAGAGTAGATGTGAATGTCTTCCTCCCAAAACTTTAACTTCCAGGCTTCGCATTCGCAGCACCAAAAACTCAAGTATTGAAATATTGAAGACCCCAGCAGACATTGCTTACGATTACATTTTGAGGTCTGGAGTCTATCATTTCACATCAGCGCTTCTTTCCTCCAATATTATCTCCTCAGTTTTCAAAAAAAAAAGATTCATCCTAGAATCAATTTTTTTCATCGAAAAATTTGACATGAACAAAGACGAAGGAAAAGTTTTTTTCACACACTTGTGTCAATCTATCATTTGTCCAACCTGTCACTAGGTGGGCGGGTTGCGTTGCCTTTGTCATGATTTAGCAAGAAAGGAATCTTAACCAATTGTAAAAATTGAATCTCGCTTAATCGACACTTTCACCTGTTCGTGAGGAGTTTTATAATGCGGAAACTAGTTGCTCCCTTCAGATAGATCCGAATATACTCTTCGGTTAGACTCAGACTAGGCCAAGAATGATTACTTAAGGGTCCAACTATCTCAAAAGATGAGAGTGATTTCGTGATTCCATTATTTTCCAACCTCAAATAAAAACTCTAGTTTAACTACAGTGAAGGAAACGAGGGTTTTATTTGAGTAAGTGGTGAGAATGAGTTTGCATGTGCTGCTGTGCCTGCCGTCTTATTTTGGACAATTCTAGAATCCTTCGCTTTGTCTTTGTTCATCCACTTTAGACTCTACTATCTTCTTCAAATGGGTTTCGAATGGGGACACCACGTCGGAATCGTGGCCCATGACACATGCCAATCGTGTCAAGGAGCGATCCTATCTCTTTTATTACCCCATTAAACATTTTTCGTTTCAGTGCAGTGGTTTAAAAAAT
The DNA here is from genome assembly GCA_009869925.1 of Thalassaphorura encarpata. NCBI lineage: Eukaryota > Metazoa > Arthropoda > Collembola > Poduromorpha > Onychiuridae > Thalassaphorura > Thalassaphorura encarpata. The sequence goes on from WJEZ01000001.1 coordinate 66,564, forward strand.
CCTGTCTGTAAATTTACACTTTCTCCTAGTTTGGATCTTGAGTGTACATCCAGCTTAGCACTATTGAGTTTTATCCTCAACATTCCTCTGTCATGTGATTTGCTAATCATCGCAGCTTTGAGTTCCAAAAGTATGTAAACCCATCATTAGTCTAACTTAGAAATGGTGGATTTAATTAGAGAACAATTGAGCAAAGTATTTTTACTCGTTTCTGGTTTGGTTGGAATGGGCCATGCAAGATGGAAGATGAAGTCATTTGCATGTCGATTCCTTGGCTAAATTTAGCTTAGCACTACCATCCTGAAGCACCTAGATGCAATGTCTTCACTCCGTCAACGAGTCTTTGCTCTTTTCCCCTTCAACTCAAAAGCAGATTTCCTCCTTACACAAATATCTCACGAAAGTCCAGACAAATAATTCTTGTCGTTAAAGACAAATGTCTGACATGAAGTGTACGCCAAAACCATGTTCAAATCTAAAGGGCGTTAGGAAAGGAGAATGTAAAAACAAAAAAATCAATCATTTAAAACACCAGCTTGAAATACTTTTGCATTACTAAGTGGTGGTTGGTCATGAAATATAACTTTATTTAAAAAGATTTAAAAGATTGATTAATTTTGTCGTGTTTGAGGTGTCCGCACGCAACTTCCTGACTGAGCGTGTTCATATATTAACCAAAGCTAAAGCAAACACGTTTCATGAATGACTTTGAAGTGTGAACAACGCGTCCTCGACCTTAAGAATGTTTTGTAAAGTAAGACTAATCTATTCGTGTTGTTGTGTTGAGTAGAATAAAATGGAACAAATGCATAGGATTCTAATCCGAGAGCTCAACCCCTTGATCACTCATTCATTCATTCGAGTGATGAATGTGCAAAGTTAATGAGTCGGCAGTGGCACACTTTTATGTTCCTTCTAATCCATCCTTAATAGGCACACATGTAAAGATTACACCTAACAACCCCACAATCAAAGCATGGGCATCTACAGTACAGACTTACTCCTGCTAATTGGTCTCCGGAACTACAAACTACCACTTGCTTCGTCCGCCCCATGATTTTCCTAATTAAGTAAGCACAATAGTACAAGAAACTTTTGTGACTGTACTTTAATATTTTCAAAGACTCATCCGTCATTAAAAAGTTTTTAATAATCTGCACACTCAATAGCTATCATAAAAAAGTTGCGACCTATTGATGTCCTAATCCTAAAGAAAGTTAGTTTCCTTTAAAATCGAAAATCTTGACAAAAAGTTTGAAAGCCCTAATGTGATCTGTCCTAATGCATAACGTGTTGAGTTGAAAAAGGTTTTTATATTGTACTCGTGCGTCGTAGTAGACTTGGTTGAATGCAATTTCTTTGCAATGGTCATACTACTGGGAAGAAGAGATGAAGGAAAGGAGGTGTAAGAAAGTGAAAGAATGAAGCTGATGGACTTTGACTGGTGGATATACGAAAGCTAATGATTCCCATTAGTCTCAGTCAAACCCTTAAGAGAGTTCAATTGACCCTAACTAAAAGATAAGAAGCCAAACTTTACTCATTTCATTGGTTCTATTCCTCCGATCAGATCTGATCTGTGGACGGAACCCACTGACTCCTCGCATTTCCTTTCTTCCTATCATTTTATGTTCATTGTTATTGTCAGTCACCCACTGACTTGGGTCGACCCTTGTGACAAATGGCAGAACGTTAATTACTTATTTACCTTTGGGACGTCTAATAAAATTTTTAGAGAAAGATTTTTCTATATGCCGGTTGGTTGCGAAGCTGCTAGGAGAAATGATGACAAATTGGTTGTGTAACATACCTGGAGACTTCTGGTGACTCTTTTATTTCGTAAAAGACGAAGGATGGGAGCAATGAAAGTCCTCTCGCTCCCCGACAAAACGGACTCCTTGCTCTCTTCAACAACTTGGCTTGTCTCAGGTGACTTGGCCTTTTTATTTTTCTTGGAATTCTTCTCCCGTGAGATTGGCTGTGTGTCTCCCAGCTCAGGAAGTGCTACTGTCTCCTCTCTCTTGGCAGACTCTTCGGGGATATCTAATGTGACAGCCACAGGCTCACCCGAAGCTTCGGATTTCCCACTGCTTCCCTATTGCCAATCCGAAAAAAATAAGTCTTTAGTATCCGCAACCCAAAGTAGTGTTCTCCACTTAATTCTAAACTCAACTTCTCCAACTCTAATGCGTGTAATCTTAAGAATTCTTCCTTACAAACAAACAATCCTAAAATATGTTATTTTATTACTCAAGACTGTTCCCTGTCAAGCTATGGAATCCATCTGGCTCTAAGCCCGGTCGTCCATTAGTTTTTTCTCTCAGCATAAATAAGAAAATAAAACTATGTAAATCAACAACATCCGAATACCAGTTCTAAGTGCAGACATGCATTCAAAACTCAATTTCTTCCAGTCACTGATATTTCCAAAACTTATCAGCAGAATCTCTGGAAAACATTAAAATTTTTAATGAATTGAACAGAGGAAGCCCCTGCAAAATGAGCCTGGAAGTAAACTTTATAGTTCGTTAGGTCCGGATGCATTTCTATTATCTAAAATCTTATGATTTTGTTCAACCCTGGTAAGCCGTTGAATTTCACACTTGGTGTGTACTTAAAACGCAATATTAGATTCGGAGAAGGTCGTCTTAAATTCCATCACCATTACCCTATCATCACGTCTAGCTACCTTTCCTCCCTGGATGATCTGAACTTAAATAATACATTCGGAAGCATTAAAATCACTCGAGTCCACTCTTGGTGTGATGAGAGATGCCAGTTAACTTAGTGGGGTTCCTTTTACAACGTAATATATTGGACGATAAAGTCAAGGAATTCTGTTATAGCTGCTGCCTCTCTGCTTTGAACCTAGTTCAACTGCGAAAAGACCTTCGACTCGCGTTTTCTCTCAGCTCCTCCAGCTGAAACTCAAGAGATAAAGTGTGGAACAGCAAAGAGCGAAAATGAAGACAAGTCTCTATGGGCAAAAAGAACATGATCCTGTCCGGGGTGTCGAAAAGCAAAGGGTAATCTCTTATTCACTTGACGTCAATATTTTTGTATCTCTTAGACAAATCGGATCTTCTAGCTTTAACAACAGTCTTCCGACTTTACAGATTCCAAAATTTCTAAGAAAAAACTAGGCTGGTGAAAATTGATTCTGCCCTTATACTATATGAAAACAAACGAAGTTATCTTTCGAAGGCTTTACTTCTGGTACGGGTTTGCTGCACATACAAATCAAATCACTCGGCAGAAATTATTAGAAAAATAGTGAGTCATGATTGGTCGTACTTCTCCTTTGCCAAGGATTTTATTGATAAAGTATCTAAAGTTGAAGTGGAAGAGAAATACCAAAAATTTATATATCAACGCCGTTCTTGCATCGGAGAAAATGTCAAACAGGATTATTACTCAAATAAATCTCATGGAATATAGAAGGTGTCTAGTCCTTATGTACACACACGCCAATCTCATCTCACACGATCAGGATGCATGGGTGCAAGCAGGGCAATGAATACTTCTTCGCCTTCCTTCAATTCGCCTTTCAAAGGAAGGGTGTAACTGTCGGGACTAACAAATACCTTGTTATCCTGCCAATTTCCGTGTCATCTACCCGGAAGTAAAAAATTGCAAAACTACAATCCAACTCACAAAGGCATAAAAATCAAAAAAATGTTCGCGAAATTCAGCAAGCAACTAGTTACCCTTTAACAAAAGTAAAACTAGTTTTTTCACTCTTTTCATTTTTCATTGAATAGTTCAAAACAAGTTTAACTTTTCTGAATTCTACCAGGATAAGTTATCTACAAAATAATAAGGGTTCTTTGTTGAGAAACTTTCTGCTGGCAAATTTATCAGTGTAACAGATAAACAGAAATGTCTGACATCGTTTGGGTAAAAATAGATATCCTTCAGCAAAAATTCTCATTAGTGGACGATAAGCCATGGGTGTGAAATTTGTCATGTAAGTACCAAGAATTTTTTCTTTACAGAAGTAACCGACCATAGGGCTTGCTTAAAGAGCTACTTTTTTTTATATTCCTCCCAGTTGTGAAATTATAACAATCCAAATGAAGAAGCTCATGCTCAAATTAGGCATTCGTACTTATTAGTCAGTCTTCTTAGTAATTTTAATGAGCTCCCGTTACCCTACTTCAAGAACGCTAATAAGCAACTGACAGCTTGCGTTGTGTAAACTTTTAATTTTGAAAAGAAAAAATCTTCCATTCAACTTTTGGTTCAATTAATTATTGCAATCGGATTTTTCACCTGTCAGCTGATATTTAATTTTGATCGAATAAATTGAAGGATCCACGCATTCATTGTGGACCAAATTAATTCAAAGAAATAAAAATAAACCATAAATGTTAAGACTGGTGAAAATAAATACCTTGTCCACAAGTTCAATGGTCCCATGTAAAATAGTTATGGGAAGATAAATAGTAAAATACGAAGAATAAAACCCAAAGTATGATTGGGAAAGCAATTGAATGATTATTGCAGTCACGAGATAGAATAGAGGAAATTGGTCGTGCCCATTGTCCGACAATCAGTATTTATGGACTAGTGCCATGCGGCCACAGGAGGACTATGGGTCAGTTATCATAATAGAGGGGAAAGAAATATGGATATATTGGAGTCATAAATCAAAACAAGTGCTCATGGTCCTATTCCTATGTGCGGCGGCACACTTGTCCACAAATTACTCCTTCCTTCACAGACATCTCTTATTTTAACCACTACCAGACCGACTACCCATTTGACCATTTTAATGCTCAGAACAATCATTCTTTATCCAATAAACGTTATAAAAATTTATCAGTTAATCTATTTGTTAGTAGGCTATGCAGTAGGTAGATTATAGTAAATCCCCATGTTTAAAGCGATGGGTTCTTCAAAGTTAAGATTGTTGAATTTAAGGGTGTTTGTTGACAAGCTGGAGTAACAATTAAATGTAAAGGATTAAACTCACATTGTTGATCATGAGGGGATTTGGAGTAGAGCGATTGAAACTGAAGACGCGTCTAAAGTTGGCCCACTTGGGGGTTGTGAAGGAAGACATGAAGGATGAATTGTCCAGTGCTTTCTCCAGTCCTTTTTCTTTCTTCTCTCCATTTTCTTCAAGAGGAATGGCTGCGATGGATTCTTCCTCTATAAGCACAGCTGTAACTCCTTGTTCCTTCATTTCAGTCTTCTCATCCTCATTACAAACCGTCTTCCCACCTCCGTTTCCCTAAAAACATAAAAAAAGATCATCATTTAGCAGATCCTATTAGACCTAGGTTGCACCGCATTGACAAGAAAGTAATTACTGGTCATTCTGACCTACAAATGTTCTCTCTAGGGAATGAAAGAGTTAAAACTCCTAAGCCAACGTAGTACCAGGTCGATCGTACTAGGACAGTTTATTCTGTATAGCTCACACTTTTCTATACTAACTACTGCAAAATGATCTGAGAGTCAACGATTGTGGTTTCTTTCTGTGTCATTATTGCGGTAGAACTCTTTGCCCAGTCATTCAGTTTCAGTCAGGAGCAGTTCAACCAGACAGACGGAAGGATAAAGTGATTTATGTCTTTTCCTTCACTCATTCTCATCTTGTCTTGAGTCGACTCACTTTTTACTTTAGTTCTTCGACCGAAAGAATAATGTGAGTTGGCAATTCCAATACAACAACAATTTAGAGGTTTGCCTTCCATAAAATAAGTACTTTAAAATAAAATCATAAAAAATGATTGAGCTAAGACCATAACGGCAGTTCAATCTAGGTGACCAAGTGACAAACAACATAAACAGCAAGGCATAAAAAATGATGCATCGGTTAAATGTCGATAGGTTTGTACATCAATCCAGATTGATTAATAGGTCACAGAAAATTTATATCTGTAAACGATGCAGCATCATCTCACTCAAAATTCGAATGACTTAATTCGTGTTAACTATTTCCTTTTGAAATGATAAAAAGTTTTCCTAAAAAATCAAGTCTAGTCAATTGGTATTTGCTTTTTACTTGGCTTGCGTCTTTTGACGAGGTTTTGCCATTCTCTACTCTCAAATGTCAAGAAGTTTATGAAAAATGACCAACTTGTGTGAAAATCAACTCAAATTTGACGGCGACAAATTTTGTGAACCTTTCCACAGCTCCAGAACTGTGTAATATTCGGGAAAACTTCGAAAAATGATTTTACATAGAAGTGAATGGGATATGAAATTCGAATTTCCCCAACATTTTTCGAAGCTTCGCAAAAGTTGGGAAATTTGCGAAATTGCAATTTTGAGGTTTTACGAAGAATCGCCGGGTTGCCCCTATTGAGACTGCATAAATATTAGTCATAATAGTAGAAGTGTAAATTTGAGTGACTTGTCCTGTTTCAAGAAAATTTTGAGTTTGGACTGCGGCCGGGGAGAACATGAAGGAGATTAGAGCGGAGTTTGTGTGAGCGACACTAATCTTGCAATTTACATCCAAGTCACATCCCTTACAAGTTACTTTATACGACTGTGGATGGAAGGATGGTGAATTTTCCAAAGCGAGTAAGAAGACGGTAAGTGCTTTATGTTCAATGATGCGATGGGCAACCAACTCAACTTGAGGATTATTCTTCTTGTTGAGAACAAATCCATCCAAAAGACGTCGTTCCAATTTTTAATAGTAGCTTAGGGTCATCTTGTAACCGACACCGTGAGATAAGTCTCTGACTTGAAACTTTTTCGTAAAACATATATATTTATGACTTATTTCAGGTTCTTTTTCTCACAGTTAGGGATACCAGTGTTTAAATGATGAATGTCAAGGTATTGAATGCTCAATTTGGCAATAATATCATATAAACCATTTCGATAAAACCATTAAATTGATATGCCCTTATTGTTAGATGGTCGTATGATCTTTGAATTATCTTGGATCCTAACGGACTAAACAATATTTTAATCGGAAATCTGACAAAATGCCTGTTCCAGTAAAGCAAGAAAAGCAGAAGCAATTTTAAAGAGCGCCTGTGGTCTGATTGTCAGTCAGTGTTCTTAAGTGCTCCTCCTGGTCGAAGCCTTTCAGGTTAAATATGAGCAGATCATCTCGCTGCGTGAATAAGAGAGATGAATCGAATCCGACGTTCTTGCGTGTGTGCAAGGAAGATTTTGATTTTGAGGTCATTAATGCTCTCACTCACTCAAGTCAAAAGAGAAGGAGTCAACAGGTGTTAGGAGCTCTGCGTTATCCAATTATGTCTAAACTCATCCTGGTCTCAACTTCAAGATCCAAGGATTAGAGCTAAATGACTTCCCTGGCAATTGTGTGGGTTCAAAATGGACATACATATCTGAGAGTTCGATTAATTCATTGAATTTTTATTATACGTAAAAGAATTCAATTATTGCAATGTATTCGATAAAGCTGAAAATTTGGTCAAGTTCATTAAAATTTATCCTATTTGCTGGCTAAAAATGTACAACTTTTTCCGAACTAACAGATTTAATTAGATTTATCCAATTTAATTATTTTCAACGTCTTAGAAGCATCAGAATCAGACAAATTTTACACAAACTGTTGTAGATTGCAGAATGAGGAGATCTTAAAGCAGAGCTGGTAGAGTGTGATTACTAACAAAGATTCTGATCAGATCTTAGCACCATAAAAAAAGACGGAATCACCGTACGAGTGACTGTCTGACTTAGTCCATCCGATTCACGGATTCATACATACTTACTGCTGCCTTGAACCGCTTGTGTTACTTTAGTTGAGCTTGATTCGGCTTTATCGTCTAACCACACACGCCTTCTAGACGAAACAGGAATCTAACCTTAAGCTCTTTCTGCGTAGTAGTAGCAGTAAGTTTAGTAGTTACCGTTTACCACTTCCACAAAATGAGTCAACAAGAGAAGGCGGAGGATCGATATGTAGACATTCCTTATTCCCATCCCGGCTAAAACTTCATCTTTTAAGCGTTGTATTATTACATAAGTTGTTAAGGCGGAAAGAGGCTAATATTCTCATCCTTCCCAACAGATGTTCAGAAAATCCGAACGAAAAAACAAGAGAATAGAAGAAAAGTTCATTTCTGGTCAAGTACAAAAGCTCATCATCATGAGAATGAGTGGTGAGAATTCCAAGAGTTTTTTTTTGCACAGAAAAAAACGAAAAGTCTTGAGTTAGTGAGTGCTTAAGCATTCTTCACGCCTGCTGCTGCAGGCAATTCTGAGCCCTAGTTTAAATTTCTTGAATTCTTGAAAAGATAAATATGATTTCCAAAATCATTTTACGATGCGAATGTACAACGAGATTTTCAGTTGGCAGTATAATAATATTGTTTTAGCCCCAATGTGTCTCATTTTGACGATACAATAGGACTTTTTATTAAAGATAAGGTAGCCATAGCCAGAAGCAGGTGTAGGATAAAAAAACAAGCCCACCAGGAGCAATTAGAATGAATGACCGATGAGGGGAGTCATGAACAGTAAGAAAGGCTAGAAAAAAAACTATCATCTTTCTTCAAGGAAGAATAACATGTCATTCGCATTTTGATACCGAGTTGTGTCTGATGCATGCGTGTAATGTTGGCACAAGAATTAAAGTCGTGCCACAATTCAATGTAATGTCAGCTGCTGCAATGCAATCCATGGTCCAACTCGCCAAAATAAGATGAAGAAGTTTCTCAACATTAATTTATGGAAGAGGGTGACGGGATGTAAGGAAAAATTGGTATTGTCAACCTCATTTTATCATTTTACCACTTTGTTCATGTTACAACAGTCCACCTTGTTCCTCCCTGTCGTGTTCGTTCTTTCTCTCTTCTCCAATTCAAAACAAAACAAGTATTTGCATTCGTCTTATGAAAAAGAATCTGTTTTTGAATGTTGAAGAATAGGCTTGTTTTCTTCACATTTTTCTTGCGAGTCTATGTCCATAATGCAGAGTTGAACGGGATTATTATTTTAGGAGAAACAGTGACCTAATTCTTTAGACTGTCTTCAAAATTGCATTGACTGACTCCTCAACGAAATGTCTTGCGTCGTTCCTTCCTTCCTTGTTCTCCGAAACAGAGGTTCATAGTTAATATTACTCACGTAGTTGCACACCACACACGTGGAGAAGCCGTTGCTGACATTGACAGAGATATAGCGACAAATTACCTCTCATGTGTGCCCAATTTTCTCAGTTATTACTCTTGCATGAATGAATAGGTGATGGGATTGGGAAAGACGGAGGCATGGATCCATGGAAAAGGTAATTTATGCATTGTTCTCTGTATTAAATTCAAAAACAGAAGACTAACAAAGCTAAGGCTGTTCAGATAAGGCGGTTATTTTCCCTTCTTGTTGTGGAATACGAGGGTAATGACATAACAGGAATAATTGTCTTCATGCTAGCTATTACGATTGTCGTAAATCTCAAAATAGAATATCACAAATTGAAACCAAAGATAATTCCATTGTAGACGTCACCATGAAATACGGGACTTGCAATAAATATAGTGTGACAATTTAATACCCTCTTGATTCTCTTTGATGTAGTATATGTTATTCCGAGTGTCATGTCATGTATGTTTTACGACGCCTTCTCCGAACTCTGCTCAGCTCAATCCTTCCGATGTACCTCCCTGTGATGTGAACACTTCGTATGTGACTCTGAGCTTGAGCTGTTGTGTAAACATGGCAATAATTTAATCGTCTCTGATTAGAAACGCACAATCCATCACTAATCAGTCAAACTAACTCAATGTCAGGCTCCTAAGAAAACGAACCAGAGAGTCAATGCTAAGGTTAGGATTTGGACTTGTGTGAAGCACATAACCAAGTTTTTATGTCAAGTTTGTAATCCTTGTGCCAAGGGTAATTACAGGATAAAATACAGCTCATGGTTAGCATGTAAACTTTGGATTAGTAACGGAAAACGGTGTTAATACTTTTAAGTTTTATGGATTGAAAGTTCATAAGGGTTAGGGATAAACGAATCTTGGAATACAGTAGGGGCGACATTACAAAGTTTGAATTCAACCAGCTGGACACACATTTTGAAGAGAAATATAAATAAGGCAATGATTGAATTACGAAACGTTGTAACCATTCTTGTCTGACCCTTATGGCTAGTTATATAAGGACCATTATATTCACCGTTGAACTCCGAACTTGAACTGAATTAACGATTTGTACAGAATGTTGAAAAATAAGACTCCAAGACTAATCTCTTTTTCGGAATGATAATTCCAAAAGAAGTTAAACTGCCGGAACAAGATGAATTGATTGGGCTTACAAATGATGGTGGCCCTTGAAATTAAATAATATTTCCTCCCTTGAGGTTTTGAGTATAGAAAAGAAGGTTTCTGTCTGTGACCTACGGAAACGATATACAATATGAAGAGTAAAAAAAACTCAAGATTTATTTACCTCTTGCTGGTCGGGTGGTCTCTCCTTGGATCGCTTCCGGAGAATCTGTGGAATCTTCATGTTGAGAATAGTTCTTCTTGGCGTTGAATTCCCATCCTCAAAGTCTTTGCCGTCCTTTTTCCCCTTTGCTTTCTCTGACGGCGTAAGATGATCAGTTCCATTCAAACTCTTGGTTTCGTTGCATGGTGTAAGATCTTCCGCTTTGGTCATGTGTTCCTTTTCTTCCAACTCGATCTCCAGTTTATCTAAACTCTTCTCTTCAGAGGCAAGAGGAGCTTGGTGGGCTGACTCGATTAGACTCATTCTTACACCTTTTATCAAATTCACTTCTTTTTTTCACAAAAATCCACCAATGGCCCGACCATCCATCAACCAACGACTTAAGTGCAATCAGTCTGTCCTCACATTCAATCAAATATTCACATAAAACTGTAATTTGGCTTCTTCGTGTTTTCTTTCCTTTTTAGCAGTAGTCCCTTGATGCAAGTGGATAATGGTCTAAAAAAACAAGAGAAAACCATTCAGTATTTTTTTATTTGCTTCGAATTGAAAACGGTGCAACTGGTACATGTAGCATGCAGCATGGTTGTTGAGCAGATTCGTACAGTTGGACCATGGAGAAAATACGGCAGTGGAAATTCATACTCTTTTAGAAATAAGAGAACTGCACGAGAAGGATTCATCCCCTAATAAATATCATCGTCACTTTTATCTTGGATTCAACCTTCCTTTCCCTGAATTTATTCCCTCATCTTTTTCCATTTGTCAAGGAAATGTACATTTTATTGCATGAGAGTCATCGTGAACCTACCCAAATGTGACTAAAGGGAAATGATCTCAATTTAGATGTAGCTTTATAGATTTGAACTCAAAGTGTATACAATATTGATCTGCTCATTCAAACTAATTGCTCATGACTAATTTTCCTCGTGAATTTAATTTACACTCTTCTTATTAAAGTACTGTGACTCAGCATGAGTTCTCGTCACATTCAGATTCTAAGTTTCGTTACTAGAATTCTTCATCTTTTTCGAGTTTCCTACTCTTTGGTCTTCATCCAATTACAGAATTTGGTTTGAGTTTTTGGTAGAATAGGATAAGTAATGCTAGTTCATAAAGTTCATTGGGTACTAAACCGAATCCCAATCTATCTGAAATCCGAAGAGGTCCAATCCTGTGGTTTGAGCAGAAATTCAATCAGCGGCACGTCCAGAGGAACGACAGACCTCAAAATGAGAGCAAGTATAGTAGTAGTAGTAAGTTTTAGAGTTGATCCATCAGTCTGTCTGTCTGGTTGTGCCCATGAGTAATCTTCCACTCGGTAGCCACATAAATTCAATGAGGGGAAAGCAGGACAAGAGAACCCAATAGACCTACTCTGGGGTTTTCATGAAGCGTTATTCGTTAACAAGATGGTAGATCCTAATCGCTCAGCAGGACTCCTCTCCAACATGTTTATGATGAGGACTCTCAACCGGCATGAATTACTACGGCTCATCATTAACTTTCCCAACCTGCCCAGCCGGGTCACCATAACCGTCCGTCCGGTTCACTCGGACCGGCCGGCCGTCCGTCCCTAGTCCATTTATTTGTATTGATACAGTTCTATTTTAGAAATAAGGTATTTTTATGTATTTTATATCAAATCTACTCTGACGCCTGCCTATTTGTGGGTTCATATTTATTTGAGTGAAAGCATTGTGATTCCATACCATACCGTGTCCATGTGTCTCCCATGTCGTTCATTGTTAAGGCAATCCCTGTGACCGATGAGGATGATGAAGGCACAAGGGATAGATTAGAATAAGCTGCCCTCCGAAATGGATTATTTTCCCACGGGTAGGGTCCTGACCAACCACCCTTGTCTTTCCTTTCTATCCTATTATTCCATATACCCCTTTCACAAAAATGAAAATGAGATGATCAAGGGCCAGAATTAATATAGGATATTGAAGAGAACGCTTACTCTCGCGGATATTGGAATACGGCGAGGAACCGTTAGTACATTATGTTGTAATTTTCTTAGTAAACTAAATTATAATTCAAATTGAATGAAAAATTAATATTTCTTGAATTTTGCTGGCAAATTTTCCATGCATGCATGTATATCATCACCATGTATTGAAAATTTTACAAGTATTTTTAATTTATAAGTATTGCGTGGATTGAAAAATCCCAGAAAGTTTCCTTTTGTAAAATATTTAATAGCATGCGCTCCAATTCGATCAAAATTCATTAGGTTTTGTGTTTTTATGTCTTGACGTGACAGTAAATTTCCAGAGCCGTGTATCCTTCGAAGAAGAATTAAAGCGTGAGATGAACATTGAACACACATAGCCACAGCTGGGCACAGGCATCATATCCTACCTCTGCTGCTCTGTTCGGTTTTTACAGGTACCGGAAGCATACCGTGTAGGAAGAAATTAGAAGAGAGAAGAGGGGACCGTGGACTATTTCGATTTTGTTCTCTCGCACATACTTGGAGTTTTAGTCGTTATTGTCAACCTATTTCCCAACTCCATACTTTACGTTCACGCCAGCCAGCCATAGCTCGTACGTAAACTAACAAGAACATTTCTTTGTTTCTATTTCAATTTCTCTGTGCTCACGCTCACCAATCACAAATTTGTGTGGACCCATAAAACTCAAACCAAACTCTAGGGAGAATATCTTCTGCCGATTTTTTCACTTGAAAGATAACTAAACCCAGACAAGCATTTAAGGTTGACGACTACATAAAGAAATTCTACATTCTCGTTAGTTATTAGATGAACTCTCGCTCCGTCCATCTTTGAAGGGTGAACTGCTCCTGGTGTACCTCGAAATCCTTGGATCATTTTAAGCATTTCCGAAAAGTAGTAAAAGTTGGACGTAAATGAGGTCGGCCCTTTACCTCTCGTCTCGAATGAACATGCGGTACTTAAATATGGTTCCTTGCACAACCAAAACCCTTAAATGAGACCCTTCCAACTAAACTAGTCGTCTTGAATTTCCTTCAAGTCAGACAAATCTAGATCTTACGCTCAGGGTCAGCCAGACTTCTTCGTACAAAGAATTACCTAGGTGCACCCTACCAATTTGGACCCTTTTTCTATTTAAAAGGACCCCATTGTAATCCAGAAGCATACCATACAAGGGGATTATGCCTAGAATAATGCACCAATTAAAAATACTAACGCCTCATGAGAAAGTTTATAAATGCAAGGATCTTTCAGAGCATGTTTATATTTACTAAGAAATTTAGTAAAGTGTGACAATGCAGGTGGAATTCGGGATTTACAAAAGACATAAGAAAGAAAGAAAAATAAAAGAGACCTCGTCATTTCTGCCCTCCTTCTTTTGCTTGCACAGTGTGTACATCTAAATAGGCATTAAGTTGAGGAGAATCAAAGAAAACAAAACATCTCCAGCCAACCTAGTCTGATTTTTACAATATCATCAGAGAAAAGAAGAATTAGCAGAGCATGAAAATTGAGCATATATATATTTCTATGTAGTGACACCACACATCCAATAAAGAAGTTTTAGCCTTAGTCTCTCAGAATAAATCTTTCCTTGGGGAGTCTTCTTTCCAAAATGACAAGAAGATGGCCCTTTGAGGATATCTTGAAGTGCATTTAATTCCACTCCGCTGCACCATCTTATTCATTTGATGCATTTGTAATCACATCCACTGTGTTCTTTCTCAACTCTTCAATTCATTATCCTTTATTTTACAAAATCCTTTTCTTCAAAGGATCTCATTCAGTTTAGAAATTAATTGAAATTTAATTTTGCTCAAACAATTAAATACTTGAGAAGGAAATAGGGGAAGTGAGTTTCCAGTTAAATGGCAAAGTGCACAACGAGGAATCTTGTTAAAGTATTACGAAGCACGTGCTGTACTATAAAGTCAGAGACGTTGTCAAATGTGGATTTATACTTTTAGCTCTTTGTTCATATCAGCCAAGGCTAATTATTGAGTTTGTCGCAGACATGTTCTGTCCCTGGTTAAATTTATTCTTGGGAGTTGAAGTTTATGAATAAATATTAATGGAGGAGTCCGGGCGGGTTAAATATTTAAGAGGCATTGCATATTTCATGGCTAGAAGTGGAAGTAATTCATGGACAAACTTATTCTGTCCCATATCCATGTAAATGAACGCAGAACTTTCATCTATAGTAGAGTGGAGCATGATGCATGAATAAGTTTGAAATTTCTTTGCATTATCTGATGTCCCATTCTTGTCTAAGCCATTCTTGCATGAGAATTAATTCAAGTACTTAAGACGACGAAGGATCAAAATACCTACTGATGGATCTTCCTTAGTTTTATAATGAAATAATTGGTAAGGAACTAATTCGGGTTAAGTTTGAAATACTAGTGATTAGTCATGACTAGAGTTTCTGCTGCTATCTGCTCTGTAGTGTATAAATATGCCATAAATACAAGGAACAGAGTTTCCTTAATCCAAAGTAGGATGTAAATGTAGTAAAATAAAGTAAGTGGTAAAAGATGAGGAAGAAAATCCTTGTTGCTACTATTAGGCTGGAAAACCGGTTTAGTCTCATTAACTCTAGGAGCGTTCAGGATTTGAAATTATTTCATCTTTTTCTTTTAGGATTGGGTGAAGACGGGTGGTGGTTGCTGGTTTATTTGGGTTGACTCTTTACATTTTCTTCTCATCTTAAATTAAGAAGGGAAGAAGAACATGTTTCAAACTGGGATTTCCATAAATTCCTAGCTCTTGACTCTCATCAATCTCTCATGCAGGGTTTTCCGAGTCAACCAAGAAAGCAATAAGTATGTAAATGGCTATGGGTGAGTAAAGGTCTGAATTTTCTCTCCTGCCTTTCTCTCCATGACTTCTAACTTTCTCCTCTGCTGGATGAAGCGAACCAAAGAGATAGGAGAAAATATAAATGTAAGGAGGGAATACCTGAGAAATCTCTACGGACGACGGAGTGATGAGATGAGTGAGAAAAGATTCCTGGAGTGAGTGTTGGTCTTATCCAAGGGAAGGTGGAGAAGTGTATGTTTATGTAGTCGGATGTTGTCTGGTGGGAATCAAGTTCATCTCACTTCCCCTTATCACTCTCTCAAATCTTGTTTTCACTTTACACGTTCCTTCCCAGGGAGAAATAATGTTACCCGGGTGGAGTGCGTGTGAACAGCTTGTGGTCTCACTTGATGACACTCAACTTGTTCTTCCTTCACAAAAAACTCCCACTTAATCCTTTCAGTCAATTCAATTCTTATTTATCACACTTCTTAGAACTTGATTTAATTAAATCTTAAACAGTTTACAGGTCAAAATGAACAAATTTGGAAAATCTCAAGGGGTCGTAGAGCCAATGACTGTGTTTTTTAATGTTTTGTCCAGAGTTAAGGACTAGAGTAGTAGTATGTAGTTTCCGGTGGGAAAAGAACAATGTGTGGTTCTTTCTACTCACAAGCTGACGGTTTGCTTTGCTCGTAGTTTGGATCAAGGAGCCTTCCTTGTATTTGATCTGCCACCGGGTCCCACGGAGGGTTGAATGGGCAAACCAAAGTCTGAGTCTGCTGAACCTAACCGATTCAAACTAAAACGTTCACAACCATTCTGAGTATTCAAGAGTGGTGTCCCAACCTAAAACCTTCCCTCAATTCAATACAGGGAACTCGGAGCCAACTACCCAGAAAAATCCACCCCTCTAAACAGTTTTTTTCAGTAGTTGGTAGTTAAGCCAAGCAAAGGAAGGCTGGTAAGAGCAGTTAAGGAGTGAATGGGACTAAAAACGAAGCACGGTCAAAAACTTTGTTCAGTGAGTAGGGCAGGGAATTGTTGTAACGGCCAATGCATTGCGTGATGTTCTTCTCCTACATTCAATGATTTAAGCCCCTGCCTGCTTCTCTTTATTCAACCTCTTCAAGAAAATAGTCAAAATATACAGGGCTGCTCACGGAAAAACCATTGTTTCATCCAAATCTAACCGAAAATCTCTTATCTACATCTACAAAAGCCGTCGTTCATTTAAAAAATATATAAACAAGTGATTATTCGTCAAAAATATACTATATATAAAAATATACAATCTGATACTAGCAAATAAATTGGCCAAATGAAAATGTTTTGCTTTCTTCCTTCATGGCTAATGGCGCAGAGGCACCGAATAGGGTTTTAAAAAGCAGCTTCCGTCTTCGATCCTGGGTTTCGACGGTTTCTTTCTTTTCGGATGCTTTGCTTTCCCCTACCCATGAATCCTTAATCAACCACGCCACCAATCTATGCGTAAAACTCTTTTGCCTTTACCAATTCCAAAATCCAACGAGTAATTTGATTTTTACAAAGCATTTTGTCAAGTGTAAAACTCTTAATTCAATCTACTTTCGTTTTGTTTCCCTTCCCGGCCGTGCGTACTTTACCTTGCCATCTGCTATGTTGCCTTTCTCCCATTCTCATCTAATTCATAGCTCTAGGTTTATAATCGATTAAATGGTCCAAGTTCAATGTCTACTCAATCATGGATAATGTGGGAATTTGAATGACATTAGCAAAGTGAATGGAGTCAGAGTTAGTTGTGTCCTATTTGGCGGGGAGACCATGACTGAAGCCAATTCTGGATTCATCATTTATCTTTTACCAAGTGGGTTCAATCAGTGGTTGACGGATATATTCTCTTCACTCTTTCATTTAGAAATAGACGTGTTAGATCAGGCAGGGATGCTGCTACACCCGGCCACCGTGCCTTTCGAACGGACCGACCATTCTCTCAAGTTTCAATTTGATTCCCATCATATTGGATGGGCATGGAAGGATTCTCTAGATAATCCACTCGTCGGCGTGTGATTTGGCCGCAAGCTGTCGTTTTTAACTGATATTTTCTCTCTCCTTTAATATTTGTTTTCTGTTCTCTTTTTCCGGTCCCATGCTATCAAAGTGTGGATAGATTCATTCCAACCCATTGAGTTTTTTCACACGTCCGCTTTCCTTCCGTCCTTCCCAACCTATTCTCTCTCAACTTGTTCATTCCATAAATTTCCAGAAGAATAAATTTGAGAAGAACCTTCCCATCTCCTATTCTAGGATTAATTCTCAATAAAGTAGAATCATTGGGCTTCATTTCCGATTGCGAATCTGATGATTCATGAATGAGGAAGCGAGCTAATTCCCAAGGATTAAGTTTGGGAGAAGTCTGAATCCCCTTATTCGTCCTAGGGAAAATGTAATTTAGAATAACCCATCCTATTCTACTTTGTCTCTTTCTATCCTCTTCCATTTCATTTCATACACTCCAGGCCACTAACTGTGTGGGTTAGCCCTGTATCCAGTCACTTATTTACTTTGGGGTATTTTCTGAACGAGTTTTTATTGACTTTGACCGAGGATTTTACTCGATTCTCTCTCTATACATTCAATTCATAAAGGGATCAGAAGGATAGGTGATAGTAATGAATTGGCTACTTTTTTCTTACTCTTTCTTACTCAAACATATTAATCACTGGGCTGGGCGAGAGCGTCGGTCCTGATTATGATTTTGGGACCATAATAATTTAACCCTTTTTATACTCATAAATACTAAGCTTTATTAAAATCTTCAAGTCCTCCAGTCACTCCAACGGTAATGCCCTAGGTCATGGGACCAACATATTGTGCCTCGACACTCGAAGCGACTACTTGAATTATTACACTTTTCTTAAGGAAAAAAGATCCTTCCAAGGCCAACATCCAAAACACGTTATCATCTCATAAAATATATAAATAAAACCAAGTTTTAATGGGAAATATTAGATTACGCCTCTGTGTAAAGGTAGGGTTTTAGATTTGGGATTTGGAAGAGAAGAAATAATATAGCAATTCCTACGCAATAAGTTCAGAATAAATCGTGCTCCCTGTTGGGGGCTCTCTTAAGTTGGTACGTAATTCAATGGCACACCATGGGTTGTCCCTTCCCTGCCAACATTCAGCCACCCTGTATAAAATAACTTTTTTTTCGGGGTCATTCAAAGTGACATATATCTACCATAAATGTATTACATATGAATCCTATCCTCCCGAAGAAAATCTGTGAATTTGAAATGCCAAGGAAAGTTCCTGTTTTTCCTAGTCCATCTCATGTATGTATGGAATTCTATATCTTGTTCCTCTGATCTAACCTTCCTTCCTTGCCTTAACTTCCTTTTTCCTTCTCTAGGCTAAACTTGTCCTTAACGCTTCAACGGTTCTCACTCTCACTGCCCGACCAACACTAAGAAAAGGTTACGGAACAAAGCTGAAGAGGTTCAAAATGCACCTGGATTTTTATGAAAGTAACACCTGGAATACTAGGCGTGCTTTGCTTTTGGGTAGTCATCATAGTCCTCTCTCGACCCTTGGACTCATGCTTCTCCACCACTTAAAGGTCCATGGACTTTTTCTAACCGGAAACCTCCTTTATGCCTCCACTTTACAAAAATTGACGTTCAGCCTGGCTGTAGCAAAAGCAAAACCAACCCGGCACGAACTCCATGCCTCATAAACTTTCCCAACTTTTTCAAATCAGAGCAGAGGAGCTCTACTACTGTGCTCCGCTTTCAATATGCTCCTAGGAACGGAAGCTGGAAACAGGGACAAGGAAGGAAGGATATCCAGGAATTATGGATCAATAATGTATCGCATCTTGGAAATTTTATGGAAAACAAACACTTTACATTCCGCATTGGGTAAAAATATAAATAAATAAATGAGCTCCAGAAAAACTAACAATTGAAAACCAAACAACCATATAGTATTGTCGGAAAGAACTTATCTTGTCGTACTTCAGTCAGTCATAACCAAAATCCAAGTATCAGTTTATCCGAAATCCAAAAGTTGTAGGTTGTTTACAAACACTTCAACACGGAACGGACGAGTACGCTGTGCCATGTCGAATACAGGAGCTAAAACCCAAGGCTAATCGCAACAAATTTGACGAGCATTCATAAAACATTTTTGGTTAAATATAATAAATTTAGCTACTCTGTCAGTGGTGCTTCTACCCTTAATCCAAAAATTTTATAGGTCCTCCTACTCGTTTAAAAATTATTAACCATAAAAAACTAGTAGAAAGCTCATAAGGTATCAATAAAAAAGTTGGAGGACCACTTTGCTCTTTTCGTCAAGATTATGCTAAACCCTACTTTCCATTTTAGCCTTACCTTTCACTAGTTCAACTTGAGAGAGATCAAATCTAGCACGTGCTCAAAACCCTACAAAAAGTTGCAGGGAAGGAGAGGAGGATGGCTATTTGATTCCAGAACAAATATGAAGTGATGGAATCTTTCCACTACGCAACAACGGCTGGCGACACAAATGCTCCCTTAGGATTCTATGAAAGTTCCAAGTTAAAGCCCGACGAACTTAACCCCTACTTTGTAATTGTTTTGATTAGTCTTTTCAAAAATTTCCTATGCACATCGCTCATTCAAATAAAATATAAAAAAAATAAAGTTCCATTGGGAATTGAATTCTGAGCCAAGCCAGGGCGAGTCAACGTTGAACGCTGCTGCCCTTTGCATTCATTCACTTGGGCTTTTCTATTCAATTCAACATTTTCCATACACAATAGATGTGTGCAATATGCAACTGCAACTAACGTTTATTCATTTATTAGGATATCATAAATGAATTCATGAAAGGCACGGGTGGGTAAAACATGGTTTTCATTTTCACAGCTTTTTACCAGCAATGATCACACATGGACGCAATGTGAACCAACCGACTGTTGCTTTAGTTCCGATTCCGACTTGCACAATTCGAGATGAGAATGTGACCCTTTCACAACTATCGTACAAGTACTACATGCTGGACTTTGTTCACCCCAAATGCTTTGGATGGACCAAAATGAAATTAATTATTAGAATTAAAGTAAAAAAATATAATGCATGTATACGTATATATGTCACTTTAAGTTTATGTTTATTAATATTGAGAATGTATGATTTGAATATTAAAAATATATGCTATGTGAAGGAAAATTTGTCATTAAACTTGTAAATAGGATTTCCTTGTTCTCTGGTTTGGACTAGTGAATGAAATATGAAGTTGGTGAAGCGGAATAGAACAGCTGGACTGGAACAATCCCACAGTGATGTTCTAACGGTAAATCTTTAATATGGTGCAGTGCAGTGTTTCTTTCTGCTGCAATGCATATGCATATGCATGGGACCATCCCATGGCTATTAGTTAGTCATCAAGTGATAAATTAGCTCAGCAGATTTTTAATGAAATTTGTCACCTAAGCCCTGACAAGTCGTTTCCTCTTCACACGCACGACACACGGATATCGTGACTTTCCTTCATCATGTTCTAACTAGTGTTGAAACTAAAACAACTCTGACAAAGAGAGATAGACTGGACTCGAGAGAAATTACTACAAGACAGTCCAAACTCAAACTCAAGACTTTGGCTTCCTCAATACTTCTTATGCCCTTGTATCTGCGACTTCTAAAACTTCACAACACTAACGGTATTCCGAAAATTAATCATGGTGACTTTTTAAAACGTTGCAATTTTTTTAAAATGTCGACGCTGTTAGACCTAGTTTGAATTGCCACCCCTTGAAACTTCTCCTTAAATTTATCAAAAAAAAACATCCAAATTGGTTTTTGCATTAATGTTAATATTAATATATCAACACATTGATATAATATGGTCTGACATTTATCATTTTGTATTTCTAATTTTATCATCCGAACTCAATTGCCCCATTGTAGGATTTGTACTCGTTATTTCAGTTCTGTTCCCCGTATTCTTCAACAAGCGGAGGTGAAATTTTAGAAACCAAAGTTAACCCTATTACTGACTGTCTCGGAATATGATACGATCAAGCTTATTTTTAGATTTTAAAGAATAACAATTCTATATCTAATAATAATTCAGTTCGAGACATTATTATTAAGAAAATACTAGTGACTAGACTCCCTCGACTCGACTAAAATCCCTGTGCTTTTAAGGTTCAATTCTGTAAATGGATTAGACCAGACGGTTCGATCCGTCTTTCTAAAAAAATCGCACATCAAAGGATAGCACAAGTTTATTTCTGGAATGAGGGAAAGAAAACACAATCAGGATATGAAGAAAATAACATTTACCCTGTGGAAATTGCAATGCGTGCAGCAGCTTTTATCTCACTAAAGGGAATGGGACGTTTAGCTCTAGCTTTCTTATTCCTTTCTTTCGCCACTGTCAATCTCAACTTTGTAGAAAAACCTAAGAATCTAAAATCTTCTTTTCCCGATCTTTGCCTTTTACTTACGGAATGAAAATGAGTTTCCAAATCTCACAAATATTTACTACTTGGACTTGGACTTTGACTCTTATCATCTCGGCACGCTTCAGGTTACTGAATAATCTAGAACCCCTGAAGTGCATTGCCCTGCCTGCCCTAGACTTTGAGAAATTGATTGATTCTTTTCGTTGCAATATGCACAATCCTACTCCGCAGTCCGCATTACATTTCTCAACATTATTGTAGTTTCACAGTCTGTGCAATTGTAATGCAATGCAGTATCAATATCATTTCATTTCCTATTACTGCTGCAGTAGAGCAGTAGTTTATTAAATTCCCTTACGGAAAAAGTGCTTTTTGATTTCCGTTTCGATAAATTTTGGTATTGTAAGGATTTTTATTTCCGGTTCACTTTCTAGACCTTCTCTGAAATGAACTATAGTTCCAGCTATTAATTTTGAAGCAAGCGTAAGCAGACCGGTTGAAAATATTTTATTTTTATTTAAAACAATACGAATTATTGGTGACATTTTATTTTGATAGTTGTTGGGTGAGCAATTTGCTTTTGGTGAAAATGAAACTTGTGCTTGGTGAAAGTGTTGTGTGTTGCGTAGATGAGGTTTGAGTTTGGTGGATCCATCTGTGGTTGATTTGGATGAAAATTTCAGAGTAGTGACGTCATTTTGGGTCTTCGTCCATTGCCTCTGTTCATTTTCCTCACTCAGTCTCTCAACGCAACCCTTGGCGGAAACACAGGCAAGCAGTCAGTCGGTCATAGGAAGGAAGTTGGGATACACAAATTATTCATCTCTTCACCTTCAACTATCAACGACTCTCCGCAAAAATAGGTAACAACTACTACTTTACTCAATAATTATGAAAATAAATATTTGACATTTGTCAACTTCATTCGGTAATACTAATCTAAGACGGAGAATCTTGTTCCTTCCGTTTATTCCTATGTTTGGATCTGTATACATCAAAGGATGTGTATAGGACAGATCAGACGAGACTAGAGCCAAAGCCAAAGCCTCGTCTGCTCTGTTATCCACTTCCCACGAATTAGCAATAGACAGACAGAATTAACACAGCAACCAACTCATAAACAACAGTCTCATTTGACTTGTTCTTGTTTTGTTTCTTTTGACAGTTAGTCAGAGCAGATCTACTTAAAGGAAAGGAAGAGGAAGTTGCGTTCTCTGAGTTTAGGATTCTTCGATCAGATCAAAACTCTTCGAGATGGGACAGACGTTGTCTGAGCCGGTCACGGCCAAGGAGTCATCATGTGTACAAAATGGAAAATACAAGGTGAGTAGTTTTTTTGTTAATTCATTAAGCCTTGTCTTGCTGTTAAAGCCTCTATACAAAAGTATTATATGAATGCTTAACTTGTCTAATATTTAATTCTCCCGAGTCGGGAGTTCAATTAAAAGAGTTATCTCTTTGCGAATTAGACTGACATTGTTGTTATGTAACTTGGATGCAGGGTACGAGATAGCAAATGCCATGCCTGCTAGCCTTACTATTCCGAAAGGTATGGGCAGTAGGGCAATACTAGTACTAGGGTTTCAGTTGTAGTTATATTTAGGTACGTTGTAAAACATGACTCATTGGTCTCACTCTTCCAGTCCCAAGTTTATTACTGAACCTTAGTAAAAAAATAGGATTCCTGAAGTGTTTAAGAAAATACTTGGTATGTGGTCTTGGTTTTATTCTTTCAAGTTATTCCATACTAATTATATTACAGGTGGGATCGAGCAGTATGCAAGGGTGGCGTGTGACCATGGAGGATGCTCATACTCACATCCTCGCTCTTCCAGATTCGCAAAATACGGCTTTCTTTGGAGTCTACGATGGTCATGGTGGTAAGGAATCAATTGAATAAAATAATAAACATTTAGAAAAATAATTAATGCTCGACTCTTGCATGTAAACTAAAGTTCAAGAAAGGTTTGGTTCATTTGTTCATAAGACCATTCATAGGTTTTTATTAATTAATAACTAATTATAAATATTCACAACAATTTTAGGACCTAAAGTTGCTCAGCATGCAGGTCACCATCTTCACAAATTCGTTGTCAAAAGGCAAGAATATTTGGATGATGATGTTTGTACAGCCCTTCGACAGGTTAGTAAAACTCTTGCTCATTTGTCATTGGGAGTATTGGTGGTGCATAAATTGATTTTATTTTATTTGATTGCTCGTTTTCCTTAAGGGGTTCTTGGAGTTCGACAATTCGATGATTAAGGATGAAGTGATGCGTGATGAGCTGGCTGGGACTACAGCTGTCACCGTCCTCATTAAGGACAAGAAACTCTATTGTGTAAGTTCAACTCAACTTAATTCTACCCCTCATAACTTGTTGATTGCTTTGATATAGTCATAGTTAGATAATGATAACCCCTGACTTACTCTTTGAAAATTATTTATACATTTGCTTTCGAGTAGCTATCACTGTTTGTTTTACTCCTTGTTTCGGATTTTTTGGAAAAACTGATAGAAATAGATGTGTGGAGAATAGAAGTAGATAGGCTATCTTTAGTCCTTTTGATTTCGTCTTTTTGTAATTTGTATAAATAACAATAGGCTAACGTCGGAGATTCACGAGCAGTTGCTTGTATCGCTGGACGAACCGACGCCCTCTCTCAAGATCACAAACCCAACAATCCTGATGAAACTGCTCGGATTACTCGTGCTGGTGAGAATTTATTGATATGGAGCTATCGTTGAATTAATTCTACAAATGAGTAATTAAATCTTTTAACTTCTAAGGTGGGTGGGTTGAGTACAACCGTGTGAATGGGAATCTGGCTTTGTCTCGGGCTCTTGGCGACTTCGTGTTCAAAAGGAATCATGCCTTGAAGGAGGATGAACAAATGGTCATTGCTCTTCCGGATGTGGAAGTCAGAGAATTGACTGAAGACTGGGAGTTTATTATTTTGGCATGTGATGGCATCTGGGATGTTGTTACTAATGAGGTTTGTCGTGATAGTTTGTTGTCACTGGAAAATTGAATTTCTAAAATTGAATTTTTAATAAATAGGAGGCCGTTGAATTCGTTCGTCGTCGTTTGAGCATGAATTTGGAACCTGAAACAATTTGTGAGGAACTCATGACCAGTTGTCTTGCTCCAGACTGTCAAATGGGAGGATTGGGTTGCGATAACATGACGGTTAGGAATTATTTTACAACACTCAGCCTGCGCAGTACTAAATATAATATTTGTTTATACCAAATTTTATTATGGTGCAGGTTATTTTAATCTGTTATCTGAATGGGAAGCCCTATGAGGAGCTGTGCCGTCGAATCGCTTCAAGTTTTGCACCAGACGCAGCATCAACTGTTTCAATGAATGGAGATGAGTCAGTCTCCTTGGATGATGAGCCCGTCCCATGTGGTGGTGGCGAGGAAAACGAGAATAATTCCGATTCAAGTCCATGTTCGGACTTGGTGGACAATAAGTAATAACCTTACCAAAACTCATACAAAACTCAAAATTTCATCGCTTTTGAGCATAATCTTCAAAATTCCAATGCTTCGGATCAAAATCCTATCAAAACTTCAATATTCCGTAAATCGGAAAATCCTCTATAAACTAAAATAAGCCAATTAGATAAATGTCCTCAAAATCATGTAAGGTAAACTCATCAACATCGTCGTAAATGTAAATGTTGTTTGATAAATTGTATCAGACGAAACCGCACTGAAATACAGAAAACTGAATGGGGTATTATTCGTGTTTAACGCTAAGGATGCGAAATTCGACATTCCCTGTATACTGTCGAGCGTCGCATCAAACTGATTAAAACAATTTAGAGTAGATATTTTAAAGTAGTGGGTACATTTCTCGCAGGATGTGTACTCAAATATTCACAAATAATATGCAACAAAAAAAAAGATATTTTATTTTTTCATAGTTTCAGAACGTAGAGTGAAATAGGATGAAAAATACAGAGCAGTCATACTTCCTCAAACTAGTTTTTTAGATTAATGGAAATCAGATATTTACTCGAGAGGTTTTGTATTATATCTAATCTTATTTTTCCTTCGAATGTAAGACTGTGTGGTGCACGTATTTTTAGATTCAAACCTTGAATGGCTGTCCTCACTTCTGGGTATAATTGTCCAACGGTATAATCTACCTTTAGACATGTCCTTTCCATTATTGTAAAAATACAGGAAATTGATTTTTAAAATATTTTAGCTAATGTAGTAATGTTTTAGGCTTGATTTTCTGTCATTTAATTTAACCACAAGTCTTTTCAGTTGCTTTAGCTATTCACATGATCGCATTGCGTCAAGGTTGAGAAGTTGACCAATTATAGCACTCAACTTACTCTTTTATTCGGACTTGTGCAAGGGTCAAAGGAAGTACCCTTAGAGTCTTGAATGCAGAGTTTCGGTTTTTTAAGTTGTTCTGTGATTTCGTATTTCACATTGCTGAAATAATTATTTACTAAGAGATCGATCTCCTAATTAAAAGAATACCAACGAGTTCTCCAGTCACTCACTGGGGTACTAATTTCGATTTCCAATTTGTTTTGAATATGAATATTTTGCTTTTTATAATTTTAAAATCGATACTCCAACATGTAGTTCGTTTTTATGCTGGGCTAAGGACCATTGTCACACGAGTTTGATCCAATAGTTAAGTTGCGGGCATGGCTAATGGCTAGCATAGATCATAGCGTTGAATATTGATAGCCCTTCTAAATATGTTATTGTTAAAAAGAGCGTTCAAATTGTATCTTGTAAGTCCAATGGCTTTTATAAAAGGTTTTCATGAGCCGGATGTTTAGTAATTTCTGTTTCCCACGTTGCTGTAATTACCTTGGCTAAGGTTTTGACAAAATAATTTTAAGTCATGCCAATGTAGATCCCAAAGACCGATAATATTTTTTGTACATTCTTGGCGAGATTCTTTGTACCATCAGTTTCTAAAAGTTTTCAACGTCAAATAATATAAAGGTCAGTTGAACTAGATTTAAATATTCTAGTGGCTAAAAATTTAAAGCTGTGGTGAAATTCTAAGTTAAACCGAGTGAAAATCCTTGAGCGCTAGTCAGTTCGATTTTCGTTTTGAAGTTTTGTTAATTGTCTAGGTTTAAATGCGTGTTTTGAATTTTAAAGGTAAAGGTACACATCTGTGTAGATATAACTGACGTCCTTTTTATGATATCATTCAGTGCTGTCCAATTTTGCATAGTTGTTGGTTCAGATCCTGCTTGCACGGGATGTTCTCCGTGAGTTGTAGTCTACGCTTTGCTTCAACACAGTGTTTCCCTGTGTCAAACATTTCTTCAAGTGCAAACATTTTGTGAATTGATTATTTCAACGTTGTGATTGCATGAAGTAATTAAAATAAGTGTTTGACCTTAGTCTGTAAGTACAAATAAAAATTGAACTCAATAAGAATGTTTACAAATGTTCAAATATACAAAATGAGTAAAATGAATACAATGTTTCAATTCACCTGGTTTAATTCCTTAACATTCTTCTGTTTAAAATGAATCATAATACACATGAATAGTGTTGCAAAGCCCTAGATCATTTATTGGTTTCAATTTATTCAGAATAATTTGAACCACACATCGGCTTATGAGATTCTTGACAAGACTTTGAGAATTTGAGAAGAGAAGTTAGCAAATTAAGTGACAGAAGTTGTTGAAAGTGTACGATGTTGCAATATACTTTAAAAGTTAGGAAATGAAATAAGAAATGATTGAATTCATTATTAAGAAAGTTATTTTCCCCTTTGACTCGATAGTTGAGAAATGATGAAAAACACAGATTTGTTAACTGCAAGAGATTCAGCTTATTCATTCACATATTTATTCCTCTTCTTCTTCCTCTTCCTCCTCCTCTTCCTCTTCTTCCGCTTCCGGTTCATCTTCAAAGTTGGGTTCGTCCAGCACGTCAGGAATTGAAGGCTCCTTTAAAAATTAAACAGAAAAAATAAAATTCAGTCTTCTGAGCTTGAATTGATTGTGCCTTTAAATGTTGTGACTTACATTCATCGGTTCTTCATCAGGAGTTTCTGGTTCACCCTTCTTTCTTCCAGGCCGTTCTCCAAACCATTTGGGAAGTTTACCTGAGTCAAGAAAAAAATTAAAATCACAAGTGTTAACACTTAAGAATTTGCCAGTTTGATTCACACTTTTTTGACGTTCGTCAAAAGATTTGACAGTTTCGGTCCAGTTTTTCTCCATCGCCTCTTTATTAAGTGTGTCCAATCCCTAAAAAGTTAGGAACAAATTATTACACAGAAATCAATTGGTTTGGATTGATTTATAACTTCATGATACTTATAGAACTTACGCCTTGAAACAAGTGTTTTTTGTCTTCGTAGGACTTGGTGTCAACTCGTCTCTCGTACTTGGAGGCAACTTGAAGTTTGGGCTATTAGGATTATTATTAAAAAAATATATTCATTTTGGGTTGGAAAAGAGAAATATCAAGTCATGTCAAAATCGTTTACTTACTGGATATTTTCCCGTCAGGGCCCTGTTGAAATAAATTAATACATTTTATAGAAACATTTATAACAAACTTTTTCATTGTTAGTTCGAAGAAATGCTATTTTGATGGAGTAGTAGTACAAAATATTTTCAGTCATTTTCCTGACAAATGTAGGTTAGCTTAATTGAAAACTAAACTGAAATGATTAACACTCACACTGAGACTCTTAAAATTTTCATAATTTAAAAAAACCAGGACACAAACAGAAGGTGAATTTGGAAGAATTCAAGCGCTCATTTAAAATTAAAAATAAAATCTAACAGATTAAGTAGCAAGGTTTTCACAGAAAATTTTTCAGCAATAAAAGACGAGGTTTGAGGTACGTGCAGGATAACAAGACAGAAGCATTGGGACTTACTCTGGATCAAGACCACGTTTCAAGGCCTTGTGTCGCAATTGTTGTTTTTGACGCTCTTTCAACTCTTTCAACTGGAAAGGAATTACAAAGACAAGACAACGTGGACAAAAGTTAATCACACGGAATCAGCTTTGCTCTTAATTTTTTGTAAACGCCCAAAAAATGAAAAATATACATGAAAGGTAATTCAAACTGCAATTCTGATGCCGTTTTTATATGTTCTCAATTTAATTGATCCTACCTATCTTTGCAATTGATACTATAGGAATTTGCGTTTAAGACTAAAAAAGGAAACACAGGTAAAAACAAAAAGGGAAATATTCAAATGACGAGTATAACAAGACAAAAAAATAACATGAAGGGTTGAACTCTTCACTCAACTATTCTGGAGAAAGCATAATGTGGACCTCAAGTTTAATGAATAAAAAAAATTTCAGGTCTCACGTCGTAATCCTGTCGTTTTTGACGTTCTTCCAAGTCATACTTTTCTGTTTCCAAACGAACAATTTGTTCCCAAAGCTCTTTAGCCTTCTTCTTAAGAGTATCACCAGATAATCCTGTCACGTCAAGAGGCTTAATTCGAATACTGAGAGAGATTTTCTTCTCTTCTTCCAATTGTTCCTTTGTTTTAGTCAATTCTTGACGGGCAGATCCAGTTTGGCCCACCTGGAGTAAATATTTTTAATAAAACAGTCGTAATTTATAACATTTTCCTGTAGGGCAGGGATTAACTTACGTGTTCGGACTTCGTCAATAGAAAACCTTTTCCGGTCACACTGGCCTAATTGTGTTTCGAAAAATATAAATTACTGTGAAATTTTCCTAAACAAAATGTTATCATTTTTTGGGAATGAATTACCTTCTGGGCCTGTAGCAACAATTGACGCTTTCTTTCAGCTTCTTCAACTCGTTTAAGTTTTTCTTCCTGGTCCTTGCGTTTCTTTTCCTCAGCTTCTCGCATTCGTCGTTCTTCTTCTTGTTTTTTCTTCTCACTCAACCGTTTCTCTTCTTGTTGACGAAGAGTCTACACGTGATGAAAACCATAATTAATTTCCATGCTGTGCTAAATGTTGAACTTGGCAGTAGTTAGTGCGCACGCAAATAACTCACTTTCCTTTTGCTTTGATGTTCCTTCAGCTTTCTGAGATCGTCTTCCTCCTTTGCACGTTGTCTTCTCCATTCCAAGATGTATTCCTTCAATTGCTCGTCCAAATCCGATTTCTTCTGCTCTTGTTTCTATTCAGTTATTCAGCATTTTTTAATGAAATTAATTTAAATCAGGCATTGATACTTGGGCCAGTCAATGTTTCAGACTTACTTTAAGAAATTCGGCTTCACCAGATGACTGAGACCTTAATGAACGTCGGAATAAAAATTGTGTTATTTAGAGTTTAATTAGAAATTCCAATAAGATTACGAAATGACAATGAAAAACAGTGACCTTAAAATTAATTTAAATTAAAACTTGTAGTAA
Source organism: Thalassaphorura encarpata (assembly GCA_009869925.1). NCBI lineage: Eukaryota > Metazoa > Arthropoda > Collembola > Poduromorpha > Onychiuridae > Thalassaphorura > Thalassaphorura encarpata. Next base: position 96,510 of record WJEZ01000001.1, read on the forward strand.
TTAAATGAAATATGCCATAAAAATGTGCAAGACGATAAGAACTGTGGATAAGCTTTCTTTATATATGTTATAAACAAAACAAATGCAAAAATATCTATTCATAGCGTGTAGACAAAAGCTCTTATTATTTTCAAATAGTTTGCTGACAACACTGTAAGGGCGTACTTACTTGGCCAGAGGTCTCCTGAAAACAAAAAAAAAACGTATTATGAGAACATAAACGTAAAATTTCTAATGATGACAAGATTCGGACGTATTTATTTTTAAAAAGTCACGATATCAGTTGAATATTTTCTGCCAACTTACACTTCCTCCTCTTCTTCTTCCCTAAAACAAAGAAAAATATTATTTGTAGTTAAAATAAGCTGTTCAAAAGAATAATATTAGAAACTGCATATCAGCAATGCTTATACAAAAATAAAGATTTCATATTTAAAACCATTCATTTGACCTTCAGTGATATTTTTCCAATTTAAATGTAGTGTGTCTGAAAAATTAGATCATGTCTTTGAGTACTGGTACGTTCAGCAAAAGGAAAACCTACAAGGACTCAACACGGTAGACAACTTAATAGACAGTCAAAATAGAGTTTCTTGGCTGTCGTGCAACTTTTTTTTAAACCAGTCATAAAGCTCTGAATGAGTTTGGTGTTATGATGTGCACATGGCACACCGGCTGAAATCACTGAACACGTTCAGTTAAACCATGCATCAGCTACTTTTTATTTTTGCTGTCATAACATATTAAAATTTATGAGTCTGACGTCAGGTTTCAAAATTTAACCCAGATGCTAACATAAGTTCTGCATTTCACATAATTCTTATTTGTTTTTATAAACTATTTTTAAAATCGAGATGTCCTGCATACCTTAAGAGTATGCTTAAAATTCATTATTTCAAATTGATGAGCTAGGCCCAACTTAGGTTAAAAACAAGTCAGTTTTCGCTCTAGCCCTTGTGGATCCATCTAATCCAGAAATAATAAAAATAGCAACTTAAGTTTCATTTACGCTCAAAACTCCGAAGCTAGGAAAGCAAAAGTTGTGAAAAGACCTACTGTACTAAATTTTTAAATTCGAATTTTTACCCAATTGAATTCACTCCTGATATTAGTAAAAAAATTACGCAACAGAATTCAAGAATCGTAAATTACGTTTTTGGCCTAGCGAGAATGCAATATAATATTCTGTTTCGTATATTAAAAGTGAGATGCAATATTGAATAAATACTAACAAACCTAACACAAGCTTGTAGAAATATTAAAGATTTAAAAAAAATGAATAAAAAACGTACGAGTATTCCTCGTCGGACATGATTCACACTGGAGTTCCTAAATTAACAAATAATCAAAGGAAACTTTATTTAGTTTGTTCTTCACCGAAAACTAAATAATTATAAGTACAAGTTAATTTTCAGTGTAAACTGAGTGCATAATGAATGAAAATGGTAGACGCACTTGAAATACTTGGGAAAAGAAGCCGGAGTCACAGATCACGAATCACAGACAAGCCTGGAACCGACTGAGCGAGGAATCAAGAAATCAAGTGCAAAGCATGGACCAAAACGCGTTTTCCTCCGAAAATTCTTCCAAGTTGTTCTAAACAAAAATCCCTAGAGTTAAAAATAGTTTCTCTTTGCTTAACTAAGCAATACTTTCGCGCTTCTTTAAAATATTAGGAGGATTGTCCATTACTCTGTCGTCCTCGCAAAATAGGTAACACATGGCTCTTGGCCGCACTTGTAACGGTTCAAGTATTTTACGCAGTGTGGATTTATTAGAAACCATTAGAAACCGAAAAACCAGTTTATTTTTAATTTCCGACAAAAGTAAAGCTCTTCCTACATGTTTTTAAAAATCATAAATTGTCATGTCCTAAAAGATGTGCACTGATGCTTGGCTCTTTACTTGAACTCCTATTGACATTGTAAGTAGACGGTCTTCCCTTGGAAGTGGAAAATGAAACCCATTTCATAGAAATCGTATAAAATGCTAAATCAGTTCAACTACGAGTACGACAATTCTTTTCTCATCAATTTGATTCTGAATTTGTTATTGTAAGGATTCCTTCATTGAATTTCTCCAAGTTTATGAGATAGGCATAGATAGGATTGTTTTAAGAAAGAAGTGAACTAGCTATAGCACAGCCATGAACCGAGTGAAGCATACGAAATGCAGACAGGTAGGTAGGTGGATGATTCCGTGGGCTCATGCTAGATTCTAGATTTTCTAGTCCAATCAATCATTGTTGGATTTTTATATTTGGCAGAAAGAGTCCACAGATGATGGAGGAAGGCACAAATATTCGGGAGTGAATATGGATCAGTGGTTGGTGAAGTGGGTGGAAATGAATAAGGAGACTCGCCAAGTATGGCCAACTGTTAAAAGAAATCTGAGCTAGAAATCTATTTCTAAGCTTCACTCAAACATTTCCTTTGCTCTTCCTTCTCTATCCAATCCATCTGGTACTTATTGAAATCCCACCGAGAAATATATAAAACACACACTCCTAGCAAAACCAGATGTGGCGGAAAGATACACAAGATGCTGATTCTGATGCTCTTAAAGAGTCCGCAGTTCCATAATATGATTTTAAGATACGATTCTGCACTAGTTACGACTATTTATGCACAATTGTACAGTGTACAAGATTATTGTTCCTCAAAATAACTTTACAATTTGTTCTTTTCGCCCAAAAGTAAAGCAAATCCAAACTTATGGTACATAATTATTCAAGCAGACATAATAGAAGATTTTAGACATGAAGGCAATCATGTTCTCTTGAATTTTCTTAGATATTAATAAAAGTTGAAAGCAAAGAAAAGGGTTATGATGAACGACGTCGCCACTCCCCTCAATAATTTGCAGACTCGGCAACACCACGCCTTTCCTATAAAACCCAAAATCGTTTCATCTTTCAACTTTTCCTAACGAAACTTGGAAGATTTTCTACTGATTAAAATATACAAGCTATCAACTCCAGCCATTGTGTAGGAAAGTTAACGTGTTTGCTTATCGCTAGAAGAATTAATTAAGTTTGAATGTACTCCTGGCACTGATGCAACTTTTGTTGACAACCAGAGTGCAACAAATTAGCCAAGAGAAAGAAATTGATCCCTTGTCAAAAAATCAAGGTCAAAGAGCTCATTGCTTAGTGAATGTCTTCCGTTGTTCCTAGCCTCATTTGCAATCTTTCCTTTCACATTTATTTTCTCGGAGCATTCCGCTTGTCGTATCTCAGAGAGATTCGCATTCGTGCTTCTGTGGGATGGAATCTCAACTTGGCTACGTAATAGAAATCCTTTCAAAACAAAACATTCTTCTACATTTGATTGATTAAGATGATAGACGCGACATAGAACTTTATTCTCTCAGGGTTAACTGTGTCAATAATGGTTACCTCTAAATACCAGTAATTACCAGTAATTTTTGCCTGCCCATTATTTGCATTTTGTTTTGTAATTTGCAATCCCAGTTACTTGGGCCCAGTGAAGGAGAAACTCAGGGTCGGTTAAATTACATGCAATTAATAAGGCTGCAAATTGCTGGGCTGCACGTTTTGAAAATTTCGCAATTTCCTGGATGTTTCTCTCGGTTGTTTTGAACAGTAATTATGAAAGCAAATTCAAACATGGGTCGTACGACCATCCTTACAACTGAGAGAACAAACAGAAATATAGGATTGCACAACGTAAGATTTTTGCGCAACGAAACGTTTGGATGTTTTAAAGTCACTTCAAATTGCAAAAAAGTGGGAAGGGAATATCCGTACTTCTTCAGTACCTTCTTTGTTTGCTAAGTAAAATTTGTGTGAGGTTGGGCAAAAGGGGTGAGCGTGACGCTAATTGTATTGGAGATGTCAGGCATGGTGTTGGTGGTCTCGTGGAGTAGGCATTAGAAATACATTACCAACGTATACTGTACAATTTTGATCAGAACTGGAACAATATAATTACCAATTACTTTCCCCATGCCCTGGTTTCTTCTTCCGCTTCCTCTCCGAGTTTCTTTATGTCCATGTCTAGCGAGGAGAAGAAACACTCACTTTCTTCCTGATGACTTGACTTCCAGTCACGAACATTTTCCTTGCAAGAAAGAATTGGGAAAAATCACCGCATAGTTTTACCTTTTTTCGTGGCTACAAAATAGTAGCAGGTGGGTAAGACAAGGACAAGGAACGCATGTGCGAATTTCCAACAAGTCCAAATGTCCAAATAGAAAACTGGAGTCACTTCCAGGTGAAGTACACATTGAGTCTGCCGGATGTGCACAAGTGGCATAAAGCTTTTTCTCTCCTTTAGTTCAATCTAATTTTCAACCTCTTTGTTAACTCGGAAAGCATTTCTCTACTCTGTGCATTTTGTCCACCTTTCAAAGTTTCCAAAAAGGTAAGATTTCTAAATTCCTTTGGCTTTAATAGAAAACTGCTTTTTCTTGTTGACCTTGAATAGCTTTGATACACAGGTATTTCCACTAGGCTCTAGTGTAACAAAAATTATAAAGCCCAAGTGATCGACTAGTCAAATAAAATTATGCGTCGATATTTGTTGACAGAGTAGTCAGGTGATAATTTGGTCAATATTATTATTCCAGCTATTTAGACACCGTACTAGTAATTTGTTTTAAGAATTCTATAACTCCAGCCGGAAATATAATATTTCCGGTTGGGCTTAGAAATATTTCTTCACCATACAGATTTAACATCACAATGACTCCGTAAATTTTTATGTACTGCAAATCGATTATCGATTGTTCAGAACATTACAAATTGTACCAAGTGGAACCTTAGTGTTGAATGCTTGCTAAAACGCAAATTTATATCAGACTGAACATACAAATATTCTACTCAGGTCATAATTTTTAGACGAGAAACACACATGAAGTTTCAGAAAAATCTCGTGAACAAAATTGAAAGAGGAAGCATAATCTATAGGATGAACTAAAGAACAAAAGCAAAATAAAAAACTTTTAATAAAATGTTTTTCCGCAAATCAATTGATTCTCGAAGGTAATCTTGAAATGGACTGCGTTCGCACGAAAACCATGAGAAAAGTGGTTTTAGTAGTGGTCAACAAATATTGTCCTTTACTACTCAGTAGGGAATCTGGAGTGGGAAAAATATTCCTATACAAGCCAGAGCTAGATATAAGCTAGGCCACAATATATGTTCGGATTGAATTCCGAAAAAGTAAAAAATAAACAAAGAAAAATTCGTAAAATCTTTCTAACACGTTCTTTTTTTTTACATTAGTAAGGAAGAATTGAAAAAGATGTTTTAGTTTACAATATGCAAATTCGTGTCAATTTTTATTCGAAGACGAGAATATATTGTATTCTGATTGTTATTCGGCACACCAATGCCAATTTGTAAAATGCTACAAGAGAATATAGTAGTGCAGAATGGATATGCTTATGATTTAATTCAATTCTGAATTTCTGAATTTATGTGTAAGTCGAATATAATACGCGTAGGTGTTTCCGTACATTCGATGCTTCGAAACCTCAGCACAGCAGTGTCTAATAGTTCTACTTAGCTCAGAACATTCCAAAACGCAGTCAAACATTCTTAATCCTTTCTGGGGCATTTACTCAAAGTACTTTTATCACATGGTTTCCAAGAACATAAAATCCTATCAAGAAAATTCTTTCAGATAAAACAAAATTTCAGAGACTTTATTGAATTTCTTGCATTCGAGCTGTTAAATAGAGTGTGAAAGAAAATCCACGTCTTGAGGAGAATTTCAGGTTGAAGAAGTGGTCCGATTTTCTACTTAGAGGATTTGAACAAAACAAAAATAGTTTGGCTGAGTGATTCACTTGACCTTCTTTCTCTTTAGAAACTGATTAAATTGCAATAGAAATAACTGCCCATGCTACAACAGTCATCAAAGATCGAAATTGTCGGAATCACATAAAAGCAAATGCTTCGTGACTCTCCACGATTAAAAGTACAAAGGAGTCCTCAAATGCACTAAGCGACAATGATTTATTGTCCACATGTTCTGAACATTTCTTAGGTCTCTTCAAATCAGCGGAAACCCTGGGAAAGATAAAACTACTCGTGAAAGAAGAAATCTCTCTTTGATTGCTCTCCAATAAAGAAAAGGAAAAGAAAATGTCCATGCTCGTAAGAAAAGGGACGATGCTACATCGTAAAAACTCGGCTCCACGTCGCTCAACAGGTCGCCGATCATCTAGGTTAGCTCGACTCGACTTGTTTTTATTATTTTAGATCAAGGACTTTGAGAAGAAGATAAAATTCCTATTTTAAATCATCTTCCTGGTTCATGAAAGGCTTCATTAGAATATTTATTTATAGAATCGAGTCGAAATTTTTCATTTCATCAAAATGATTTGGCACTGTCTAATTTAAAAGTGTAAAACAAGTACTTCTCGTCACACGTGTACTATATTGAACTTTTTAACATTGCATGTGCTCAATTGGCCACTATCTGTAGACAGTCACGATGACTATGGATCTATAATTGATCCATTTGACATTCCTACATGTGGTAGAGTTGGAATTCTTAATGAAGAAAGTGTAATGATTTGTAAAGGGGATCGATCACAAGCAATCGAGTGAGTGGAGAAAGTAGTCTCCCTCCCAGCCCAAGACCTGGCACCCATCATGAACGTGAGAATGAACAAAGTCGTGGGACAAGAACACTTTTGGATTTATCATCCGCAGATATTGAACAACAACGCAAAGGTTAGGAGACCCTTTTCTACTCATGATTAACTTATAATCCAGTATACACTACTTGCTTTAATTCTCACATCAAAATATTGCTTTAAAAATACCACACAACTAGTAATCGTTTCATTCTTGATTCAATTAGTCAACGTCTGTCAATATAAATTCTGTGGGTTAGATGAGCGTAAATTACATGAGTATTTCATTCACTTTGAACTTCCACCTGACTCGAATCTAATTATGTTTCTTTGGAGAGCATATATCTATTATGGTCCCAGTTTTTTTGCTAAACTTTTAGTCTTACTTCATTCTGACTCAGAGGTCGGGTCGATAAAAATGATATGACATTCTCCGCCTCATTCGCTTAGTACTTTATTCATTTTACTTTTTTACTTTTCTCTTAAACTGACAACGTATGTTTGATGTCCCCCTTTCCCTTCAACTATGTTCAACTCTTCTCTCATAATTTTGTCATTTCCAACTTGTTGATTCGTTTAGGATGATTGTATTTTCAGGTACAATTCCATGTGTAAGGTTTCCTAGCAGCTCTTGTTCTCAAACTCTCAGCTGAACATTCACTCCTTCGCCTATTCCCAAGGGCTACCCGTGAAAGTTGAGACTTCATTCTAGTGTATTAATCAAATAATAGAAACCAAGCAAGATCGCTGCTTCATGGTTAAATTATTCATTCAGCTTTATAGTTTCCTTCAATTCTATTTATTGATATCGCGTCCTCTCAATCCCAACTAATTTATTCAGATTCAAATTGCTGTTTAAAATCGAGTTTTCATTACAAATTAAGTTGGAATTGCACAATTGAACTAATTATGATATGAAATTAATGGCCTTGACAAGAATGTAGGGCAGGTGACCTCTAGAACAGAGAAGCTTCATGATGTGTTTATTTTCCCTTTTCAGCAATTAAATTAGAACGTAATTGACTAATTTGGTATACTCTTGTCAACCATTATTTAATTATGAGCCAGTTAGTTAAATAATACGCCTATTTACAATGGGCTCGACAATTTACAAGTTGAGATCAGTTGAGAAGCCCTTCGAGAATGGAATTTGGTGACTTGAGGAACGAGGACCTTTTGGCCCTTTGTGCAAAATCCATTTGTGCAAAGGGTTCGTCTGGTTCTCGCTGGATGGAGCATAATTTTAAGTATTTGCAATACGCAAGTAAAGATTTCTGTGAAAATACAGTGGCCAAACATATTAAAACTAATATCAGAAATCGCAGTGAAATTACAGCATTTTAGTGGCATAATTTCAAGAGCACTTTTATTTCATTACTTTCTGGCCAACTCTTGGTATGAAGAACGGAAAACTCGTTCTTTTAATTGGATAATAATTGGAGCGTCCAAATTTCTTTTCTGGTATCCAACTCTGCAAATTATTTTCTGGGGCCCAGTCCTCGTGATTATAATGTTTAGCCTATAGTAAACTGCCTAATTTTCTTATATGTGTTGTTTGTTTGGTCTAAGCTTAATGTAATAAATGTGGCATCTAATGAGGGGATTAAAAAAGCAATCTGTAAGTTGGCAAAGGATATTCGTATTCCAGAGGTAAAACTTAGCCAATCTTTTTTTTTTTTGCATGGAACACAACATATCTTGTATGAACTCAAAGAAATCCACAGATCTGCCAAAACCCATGCATTCCAAGTTATCTCATCTTTGAACTAACTTTGGCAATTAGAGAACTTATTCATGTACAATTTTGTATTCCTTTTAGCGGATTATAATCATCAGAGACCGAATGGAAATGTGAATTTCACCTCAAGGAATGGCGTGGAGTACAAACTGTCACCGAACAACATACAAGGAGTTGAGTCATACGAACTACGAAGACCTAGCAGTTGTACATCACAGGTAATCTCACTTTGAGTTTCTACAGTATGTATGGTATGGCACAAAATGACATGAAAACTACACTGTGCTGTGATCTGATGTATTATATAACATGTAACACTTATTGAGCAGGTCTGTCTAAGCCCATGTAGTTACAAGCATTGCAAAATTCATTATCTCGTAAGCATTACAACTTCTCGGTCTAGCCGATTAGAGGACGATTCCATTTAGTTGGAAAATAAGGAAACCACTTCAAAACTGATAGGGTGATTAAACATTATTCAGACTTTAATTATGCTAGAACACGGTGCTTGGGACTTTTACAGCCCGATTTTATGTGAGGTCATTTGACCTATATTATAAATCAAAAAAAATTAGCCTCTAATTAAAGCCTGTCATGCAGAGGAAGCAGTGCAATAATAATTCTTAATGAAAAATATGTTATTCCGAATCGATTGGCAAACCACCGACCTGAGGCATTTTTGATATTGACACTCGAGTTTTGGCAACGTTAGTCCAACTAACGTTTCCGCCTGCTCTCGATTTATTTACACAGCCTGAGCCGTGAATCCTTCAATATTATCAAAATCTTTTGCACGTATAAAACTGTGTAGGTTTGTTAGGTTGATGCAAGAATCGATTGTGCTGATTGGACTTTGCGAAATGTACCCGGGAGAATGTAAATAATGAAATTGAGCTTGCAGTCTACATGATCATCGTTATTCTCGTGGAACCAAAAAGTATGGAAACACTAGATTGTCCTTGAGGAATTACGAAATGAAATGCTTTGAACTAGGCCTGATGCGGAGTTTATATCCTCATGTTGAAATCAAATCATGTATTCAAAGTAGGACAAAAATTGTAACTGTCCTGTTGAATTGTCAGCATCACACTTTCCCAGCACAATCGCACTTGGATGTGTGAAAATTCCGGAGAGAACTTTATTCTCAGATAATTAATATTTTTAGGATTTAGGCTTCAAACAGAAACGACAAAGTGCAAGTAAAAGTTAGGACAAAAAACCCAAAATTTTTTGATTGCTCATTACGATAAAACAAAGTCGAGAGAGAAATACCTAAGGCTGAAATTCTCCTTGGCCTACATAACATAGCTAAACGTGAGTACTTTGTATCACATCGGCTAAAGAACTGACAGCAGTTGACCAAAAGAATTTGCTATTATTTCCCCTGTGACTAGTCGTAAACCGGCGGTTTCATCCGTTTTTTAACTTGTATGTGAATGGGAGTTTGACAGAATGTCTTCCTCAAACATCGTTTCTGCACCATTGTTCAAATATTTATTCTGGTTATGCACACATCTAACATTGCCGGACCTTTCTTCCGTATTACTTTTTTATTCTGGACCAATGGACAAACTTAATCCAAATTATGTTTGCCGGCGAATATTCTCCATGTCGTATGGAAAATTACACTTTTTAAGCCTTGCTATGCTGAAAACAAATATTCATTCAAAATTAGGAGTTGGCTCGAGCATTTAGAAATTTTTGCATTTTCCCCAAGTTTTGTTCGAGTTGTGGCGATTTTTTGCAAACTATTCTTTCACACGCAATTCTCGAGATAGACAGGAGAATATATGACAGGTAGTAATTTAAGGTCGACTGTCATGATGTCTTCGTATGGATTCGTCGACAAAGTAATCTAAAGTAAAAATCAATAATTTATTTGTTCCAATCTCAGCTCATGTTTTCAAAGTCTTTAATAGTATAAATACACATGATTATTATGTAAACACTGATATTATGTCATTATCAGGTGTCCGGAGAGGATCGTCGTGAATTGTACAGATACTCCAAATTGAATTATGAATCCCGAGACTTTGGGTCCCTTGCGAGTCAAATACGAGAGGCGAATGCCGAGTCAACCAGTGGCTGCGACTTTACGCGAAAATTTTATGCCATCCTGTGTAACTCGGGTGAGTTAATTATTTATTTGGTTAGAAGGTGATTACTTCGGCATCCATTCTCTTGCTGTTCTTGTGCTCGGGTGGAATGATTTCCCTTGGAGCCATAATCCTTATTTCATGGAACAATCAGACCTTAAAGGATGGATATTGCCTTAATTACACCTTGAACAAATGAAAAAAAAATGTGGTTCATAATTAAAGGCACGTGCTTGCTAAGGAATTGAATTAACCCGTAGTCATTTTATTGTTTACCCTTTGCAGCCTTTGCGACAGCTTTCTTTGCCGTTTTGACAATTCTCCCTCTTTCCATGACTTTCTTAGGTAAGGTTTCATAGTTTCATTCTCATGTTTTCACATTATTTCTAACCCTAAGTCGTATGCACACCTAACATAACACACAACCATACCGCATTACCACACTCTGACGAGGCCAGACATCCCTAAAGGGACGCCTTAAGTTAATTTCTAGCTATACATCATGTCGTCGTGAGGAGCTAATTGGTTAATTGGACAGGTCTTAGTTTTCCATGCTATTCACTTAGACATTGCTACACGTTTTTCGGCATACTTTCTCTTATTTCTGACTTACACTTGTTTGAATGTTTGTATTGTGAGAATGATTTAGTGAAAGAATACAGAAACTAAACCACCACATGGTTTCATTTTAGTTTCTCCTGCGGTCACTATGTGAGTTTGAATTCTCACAAATCTAGTCTAAAGTCTTCGTGCAAGTAAAGTTTGTTAGAAATGTATCTACTTTTTTATCTCTAGCTCAAAGCGGGAGTATTCATTGCATGATATATGAGATAAAATCTCAAGGGATTTTTGAACTAAAGGCTTATTCTCAAAATGTTTTGTGTCTTTTATCCAAAGTAAGGCCTAGACAGGCCCTGTAGTGAGAGCAACCTTCTGTCACAATGTAAAGAGGTTTTAATTATGCATGTGAAATGCACTGCCATGTAAAGTTATGACAGGATAACCATGCATTGTGTTTTTCTTTATAAGAAATGTTCTCCTTCTTTGAAATCAATAAAGAAGTGAACCAGTTTTGAGTATTTACCTAGTACTTACTTATATGCGAGAAGTTTGGAGCTATCTTATAAAATAATCTCATGTTTTATTCTCGCCTACATAGTTTAGTTTGACATTAGAAATTAAAGTGTGTGTGATTCGCAATGTCGTATGGATTAAAAACTTTGTAACACGGACAAATTTATCTTCACTTTACATCACGAGAACATTTTAGTTATTTGTCCTTTTTAATCAGCTAATGAATTATACATGTCATCTCTTCATGAATCCTACTGGGTTTCAAAACTTTACGAAAACATTGATGATTTAATCGATGAGTTTATTTCTGTGTGTAGTCGTAGTCTTTCACTAGAGAATCAAAACTAAAAGTTTTAATTCTAACCTCAAAGTCTACAGGGGTTTGGGCTATAAACTTTGTAACGGTGTTAAAATTAATTGGAATTTCAACGAACAAAGACACAGACACAAAATTAATATAATATACAAATTGTATTATTCTGATACTTGCTAAACATAAGAATTATGTATATAATTTTCTGAGTTTTGAAACTAATATATCAACAGGAATCAAGAATTTGCAGGAATGTCCGTTGGAGCCACATCTTCCTGTCTACTTCCTTGTGTGTGGAATATCCGGTTTGATCAGAGTAATTTGGGCTCTTTACAATCAGGTACCTGTTTTCCTTAGTTAACTTTTTCACAAATGAACTTCTTGAAATATTCAGGATAAGAGTAAACGATTTTATTTTCTTCTTAAAAGATGAAATCCAGGAAACATGAACATTTCGAAGCAAGTTTTTTTGAGGAAGATACACTCTTGGGTTCAACTGCTTTGAAAGTGATGGAGTGGGGACTGAATGCATTCATTTTCGTTTGGCTCGTTCTCTGCACTTCCTGGACAATGAAATTACACGGATCTACGGGACCTCCGCACTTTAGTCCAACTCTTGAAGAACCGGATGGTTGGTGCTCTAAGCAACTCTACGTATTCTCTGTTGCACATCTTTATTTCATCTATGGACTTTTCGTATTCTTCACATTCTTAGCCCTTGTCTCATCTTTGGCTTTTTTCATTCAAAATTATTTTGGCAAATGACATAAGGAAGACACTGAGGATTGTCAGTGTCGCTTTACTGCAGAACCACGCTATGTTTAATTTAAAACATGAATTAACCATCTCAGAATAATTCAAAATATTCATCGAAAATACTCAACCATTATGCGACCAGGGAATAATGAATATTAGTACATTAACATTCCATATGAATATTTACGACCCTAAACTCTAAAATTATTCTGCATATAGTTAAGAATTAAATTGATCATTTAACCCTGGCCCGTTGTAGCTGAATTAATGCGAAGTCATTATTTAAATTTGACTGCAAATGAAATTAGTTTGTTGATCAAGTCAATCCTGTGCATCTTAATCTTAAGTATAACATTTAGTAAGAATGATCTTGAGATTTGTCGCATTGTAGATAATTAATGGAAAGATCTGTTGGGAACAAAATACCTGCAATTGCTGTAATACAAAGTGTGTGTGATGAACTAAACTAATTTTTGCAATTTAATTTGTTCAATTATACAAATATAAGCTCTACCTGACGCACAAGCAGTTCAAATTCTCTAATCTATGCTCGTAAAAGTATTTTTCTCTAATTATCTGCTTATATTCTTTCTTAATTAGAAAAATCTAGTAGTTCCTAATTCCATTGTACTGCTGCATATACGAAATGTCAAAATATTGCGTCTCGGTGGCTAGTGTAATTTCTAGGTCCACGCGTTTGTATTTATCATTGTGTATGAATCCATATGTTCTTTTATGTAGTGTTTAGTGGATTTAGAAACTTGTCAAAATAAAAAGCTCCCATCCGTCAATCAACTATTTTGACTTGTCTCAGAAGAATCAATAGATGTCTGAAATTGTAAAAAATGAATCAAGGATTTGACTGTGATTGGTTGGTTCAATCATAAAATTAATGGAGTAATGGCCCTCTTCTCACCCAGAGCGAAGGATGGAAACACTCAAAAGTCCAGCCACACATGTTACAATCGAGTATGTAAATCAAATTTAATGTGGGCTGGTTGAGGCTTGAGTTATGAATTGCTTGGAGGCTGGATGTTTGATTCTATTCTAATCCAACTCGTTCGTTCTTCCATCCTGCCTTTGCCTTTCCTCATAGACTTTTGTGTCACATCACAGGGAAAGGGTCCTCGGAATAAAAAAACAAAATCTCAACCATCAAGTCAACTTTCCGTCCCCATTTTGTAATTCATTCATAAACCTTTCCTACTTTTTTAAACGATGCATGCACCTATTAATAAAGCAAGGCTAGACTGACTGTACACACTTTAAAAAAATGGGATTGACTGAAATAAAGATGAGCTAGATGGATGGAAGTAGCATACACACACATAGACGTAACATTTTATATCCACACGTTTTTTGTCTCGATCTTGATCCTTTTCTGATTCGGCAAAAACAAGCGTGTAATGAGAACATTAAAAATCAATAAAAATAATTTTTCTCTCTGCACAGATAAATCAAAATGTTTCAATTGAACTGAATGATTAGAACCAAAATCCGCGATCTTTGTACGTATGGTTTGCTTTGCCCTGAAGGATCCATAAATTATTCATCGCTTTTCACGCTTTAGCGTAGAAAAAGGGAAAAAGGTTCTGAGTCTGAGTTCTACGGTGGCCAACATGATGTGTACAAATGTCCCAGGATAAGGCTCAACAGTTGAGTTTTTTTCTCTCTTCATTTTGAGCAGATACAAAATGCTATACGGAGAAATATAACCTCTAATGGTAATTTGCTCAATTTGAGGTGAAAAATTTTCCCGTTTTCCCAGCAGGGGCATTCATCAATTCAATGAGACGATTAACATTAACATTAAGTGCACAGACAGACATAGGGCATGGGCCCAGGGACAAGAACTTCACACTAGAATATAAATATAACCAGTAATACTAGTTAAGCAACCATCACCATCTCGTTCATTCGGTTAAATTGGATATATAGTTTTGGTCGTTCTGTTAACGTTTCTCTAATGTGTTTCCGAACGCACTTTTGCCGGGACACAAAAAAGCATTTGGGGATATAATGGAATCGAATTGAATAACCCACGTCATATATATCAAATGGGCTGATGCTGCTGCAAATTTTTTCAATTAGATTCGCTCTCATTTGGAATATACGTTACAATGATTTATAAAACACCGGTGTTTCTCTTTCATCAACTTAGAGTTTAGTGTTGAGGCAAAAAGTGATCATGCCAAAAAATAAATCAATTGTCAAATTTTTAAGTAATTTAAAATTACAAATATTCTTAATACGTAGTCACTCGCTTGATGACATGCGAATAAAATAACGATCAGCTTTTGTCCTAAAAGTGCTGAATAGTGGAATGATTGGTTTAAAACGATTTCTAAACTCTTGTTAAATGAAGAATTGACTCTTGAACGGAAGTTTGAATTGAATGAAATAATCCTAATGGATAAGTGTGGAGCACCGGTGACACGAGACAAAAATTATGAGAAAGTCAAGTGAGAGAAATGTATGACTGAATGAAGGATTAGAGTCTGAACGTATGGAGAAAGATCATTAATCACCTGAATGAAGGGAAGGCTGATGAAGGGCACCCCACGTCAACGACATAGGATGACAACCGAATCCTAATGTGAACGTCAAAACATTCACAGAGTCCAACTTGGCAGAAAATAGGATTTCTATCTGTTTTGTCTGAACTGAGGAGCCCAGACGACTTCCTTTGGACCAACTCAACCCTCTTCAACGTATATTGTAATGTGATCCTCAAATTTCAATCAATCCTCTGTTTGGATAAGTGGAAAATTGATTTATAAGCATCACTCATCTACAATATTCACTCAATCTTGTCGGCCTATCAACTCCCATTAGGGAAATATGTTTAATGAATGAATTACAAAAATCTACGCTTGAAGAAACTAATAACTAAAGCCAAGGGTGCACAAAAGATCAGGTAGGAGTTTAGTCAAATCATGGCATTGCATCGACGGGTATTCATGGACCTTGTTAGGTTGCCATATTCAATTCCAGCTCTCGAATATCACGACAAAGTAGGTGAATAAATTAAAGCTCTTCAAATTAAATATATTAGTAAACCAGACCTTTTTTTTATTTTTTAATAAATAGAATATTTGTAGATTTGGACTAATTTTGTCTATTTGCATAAAAAGTAGGGTCTATAATGAGTTTTGCGGCGTTCAGTGTGTAATACAGAGTTAAATACCCCGTGGGAATGATTTGTGGTTTTCCTGTACATGGTCAATGAATTCGCACAAGGCTGGGTCGTCTCATGTGTAGAATAAAATGGAGGTGGTTTGTCCTAGTATTAGAGGATGAGACTAATTGAGGAAAGAGATAAAAACCCGACCAAAGTGATCTGTTTGCAATCTGGAAAAGACTTGTTGGCTTTCCTCACATCCGCATCCACACTCAAAGGCACTCTGTAAACAGTTCCAGTCGCGTGTCCTTCTCCTGGATCCCTTTTAGCAATTAATTCAACTCGAGTGACTGGAACATCCATCCTCTTTATACACTCCACTTTACAAAATGCCTAATGAAAATCAGACAGAGACAAAACAAAGAGGGGAACCAGAAAGTGCAATTTAATTTCTGGTTTCACAATTAGTTCTCTAGAACTGAATCCAAAAGAAAGGTCACCGTGAACCAATTACTGCTGGACCAACTCATTTGACTTAATAGAAAAAAAATTCTATTTTGGTCTACATAAGGTTTTAGCTTTTTATATTTTAATACCGACGAGTTAAGACAAAACAAATGATTTGGTGAATCCGGCTTACACTTCCATTTCCATTCGGTCAGAGTAATATATAATGTGTCAGCAAAATGGTAATTATGTAATTAATTTTTTTGACTTTAAATAATGTGAAAGTATGAGAGGAAATTAAAGGAAATAAATCAAGGGAGAAGGTGAACTGACATTTGGAATGAATAATTCTACCTTAAGTATGTAACAACTGAATAACAAGGGCCTTCATCACTACACTTCTCATCTGACTGACAATTCCAACATTCCAAATAATAAAATGCAATTGAATTGAATTAAAAGTCCAACAAGTGGGTTGTAATGTTTTTTACAGGTAAAATACTAATAGATAAGAAAAGTTGTGAGTTGAACCAATGGCAAAGTTTAGATTTGACTGAATGATAGACTAAATACGAGTTCACTGCATTTTGATCTTGTTCATAAATCAACACTGCGTGTGATAGATTAGCCTAGCCAACATTGCTACGTTGTTTCTTGACAAGAAAAAATGACATGAAATCTCATTAGATCCAAACTTACCACTTTAATACGTATGCCACACAGACATACATGAGAGTGATGATGATGAAATGCAAGTGTCGAAAAATCAGATCGTTCCTACACAAGGTAATGAAAGAGTTGGTGAAACTAGACCCTCATATTTTATAGAAAGAAGTCTAGAAATAATCAGTGAAGTCACCTGATGAGATTCTTCACCCTTTCATCAATCTGTTGTTTAGGGTTCCCTGTATCAGCGCCTCAGTGGGGGACCCTACAGCTTGACTGTTTTCATTTTTTACATATTTTGTAGACCCAGAGCAGAGCACCCTTCCCTGTTCCATTTAATGCTATCATTTTCTTCCATAAATGAAAACAAAATCCATTTCTAGCTCCTGATTGTTTCCTGGGACTCTGTATTTATAAATGATGCAGTCTTCTCATGACATTGTGTAAAAAGCCCTGGCAAGAAAAAAGTTTCTAATCTGATCAAGTAGCTCAAAGTATAATTTGTTGGACGACTTTGTGAATCCAGCGTCATGTCTCTGATCCACTGTCATTACCTATTAGAGAGATTTCATTGACTTTGAATGAAATGTATGTGTTTAGAGAGGAGTCCAGTCCAGTCGTCCATGTGCTAAGGTAGCTATTATGACACTCGAGGACTCAACTGCCCCCGAGAATATTGTATTTGACAAGTGAGGACAAAGGTACATCCGCTTCTCGGATAATTTTCCCACTCTTTATTCGGAGGATGATGAACAAATTGAGATGCAAATGTCATTTATCGGCGGCGGCGACACTGTCTGTGAGCTTAAAAAAAGAGGAAGGAGGTCAGACTCCGCCCCTTACCCTTTTCTTGTTCAGTCTTTTGTCCTCACCCACGCACCATACATGTGTTCAAGATATATCAAATCCATTCATCACATCATTCTACATATCCAGTTAACTAGGGTTGGGAAAATTCATTGAACAAGGATAAAATTGCCAGCTTCTTTCGCGGCACCGACTCCTTGATTACAGACCTACAACATTTATTCGACCTCTGAACAAAACTCTAACCTTTTGTCCCATTGACACGCTCAATCCTCCTGTCACCAATCATTTCCCTGTTTCATTCATGGGCTATGGTGACATAATGTACTTCACTGGCAACACAAGGTGTCTATGTGTGAATTGTTGCAATTTGTCAATTTTAAAAGAAATAAACTAGACGGGAACACATAAAACTGACAAAAACATAGCGAAAACACAAAAATTTAAAAATGGCTAATTAACGATGCATCGACTAGGTCAGCATTGTAACCTTTTAGAATGCTTACGGACGGAAAGAATGATTCGTATAAATATTTTCATACTGCAGATTGGTTATAAAATGAAACGAAAATAAACTAGACGGGAACACATAAAACTGACAAAAACATAGCGAAAACACAAAAATTTAAAAATGGCTAGTTAACGATGCATCGACTAGGTCAGCATTGTAACCTTTTAGAATGCTTACGGACGGAAAGAATGATTCGTATAAATATTTTCATACTGCAGATTGGTTATAAAATGAAACGTATGTTTTTAAATAATTGTAAAAAGCATCCTTTCAATCATTCTGGATTGGAGAAGCACAACAATTTATGTGAGGATAATATAAAATTTACTTGAGGATTCAAACAAAAAATCTGAAGTGAAAAATGATTTGTAAGCGTGGAAAATATAAAAGAACAATCCTTTGGTGCGAAAATAATAAAAGGAAGAAATCCAACAGAGTGAACACTTGAAATTTGAAATAATTTATTGTTTTACATTTTGTCGTGTGCCACTTTTTGTTGACAGGTCATGATTTGAGATTCAAGAGAAGACCTAATTCTGGTCTCCCTAATTTTGAAGAGATTTTCACTGTGGATGTGAAATGAGTCCTACATTCTGGAGGGCACTTAAAGAATGTAAGTGGCCAGCAATTGGGAGACTAGTACTTGCAGTTTGCAGTGCGTATTGTCCATTGCAGAGACACATCGTTGTGTAATGCATGGACCATTGTGTCCTTCGTTTGACACTTCAATTCCAAAGTCCTGCGAATGACAACTCGTACAAATGGCGTCAATCATTTCATCACTTGAGGCTAGAACAGTAATTGTTCAAAATTTCATGTTTGAAATCAAAGTGTCCATTATTAGATAAATATTTACTATTTTGAACTGAAATATGGGCAAAATGAGACAATATGCACTTATTGATAATTCATTTGAATCCGAATTACTCTACAATAAATTTGTACTTCCGGGACGAAGGTGTTGAAGTGTTCCTGTTGTTGAGTTGTTCAATCAATTACAATGGTGGCTACGAGGAATGAATGTTAATCATGGACGGAACAAAAGACACAGACAGAGTGAATGTTAGGCTAGCAAAGGAGTTAAAGGGACGACGACGACCAATTCAAAAGAACCCCTTGGCCCTTCAGTAGAATGGATACAAGGTTGAATCTAGTACACTTTATATAATAAATGAAAAATTAATAGAAAACGTCTAAGTGGAATTGAACAAGGATTATATTTGCCAGACATATTTTGAGACAAGAACTACAATATGTTTGTCTTATTTCTATTTACACCAAAACCGGCCCTGTAATTTGTCCAAAGCCGATGAAGGCACAGGGCTCGTAGGACCCTTCCTTAATTTTTCCCCTTTCTGAAATATCCCTTGTGACACTTCAACCCAGTCACCGTCATCATCATTAGACAATGTTTACTTTCATATCCAATTCCCTCATGTTTACACATGCATCCGTCATATCTAATTTGATTTGGAAAAATGGAAGGTGAGTGTCAGGGGATTTTTAATTCATAATAAAATCCACTCAATTTTTGAACACCGCACATTAGAAAAAACAAGAGCAATCTACATAATTGTTTTGGTTTTCCAACAAAATACGAGTGCATATCATAGTAGTCATTTCTGACAAAATCATGTATAGAACAAGGTGAACGCAGGCAAAATAAATATTGCAAGTTGAAGTGCTTACTATTTTTGTTTTTACTCCTACAAGGATTAGACTTGTATTCATCCAGTGCAGTGAGTGTATTTAATGTTTCAAAACAATAGGATAAGATACTTTTCATGGGCTTTTTGTATTAAATATTCATTTGAAAATAGAGTGTAGGAAATTCTGAAGGAGAGACCTGAGCCCACCTTGATAGATACAAAAACACTACTTACTACTGGTCTTACTACCACTACTACATCCGAATCGGTGCCGCCGTTGCGTTGCGTTCCGTTTATTGCATTCTTCCGAGACCCTGAGATGGGATCAAAAATGCCAAAGCCAGGCAATTATGTAGCTGTCATGTCAATTCATTCCACACCGTATCAAAGCGCTCCAGCTGGCTCGAGCCAAACTACTACTACTACCTTGTATTTCTATTGTTGCGAGACTGTCCTCATTGCTCGCTACAAAATTATTTCATGTTTTGGTAACATTGAATTGAATTAATGAATCCACGCCAACCTTTCATCCTTCCATCTGACTCCATGCGTCGTTGACATGGAATGACTAATTATCTCCAGAAAGTTAATTAAATCATTAAATAGACATTATGATTGCTCTGGGGGCGTTAGAGTTTAAATTAAAAATCTCATCTAATGAGAAAATGAAGTATCGCATTTTCATTATTTTCTCCGAAGCCCTGGACAAACGCCAATTGCTAGTACTGGGGAAGGTCAGCGAATGAATTTAATCAATGAATGAATCTGTTTGATGTTAGTACACAATCCTGTCTCATTTATTTCTCAAATGACATTGAAGTTCACTGTTGAAATCGATTTAATAGCTATTCTTGTCAAATTTACGGATTTCTTTGTAGATTCGCATCAGACGGAGATTGTAAGTAATTGTGCAAATTCTCTGTGATCCATTATTCCTCACATGATATCCTCATGATTCCATTATTAGTCTGATATATCTTGATATATTCACAAACCTTGGAATACGGTCGGATCAAAGGGTTGTTATTTATAGTTTCATCTTTCATGACATTCAAACTCTTAGAGTTCAAAGACCCAAGATTCATAGGTTATATATGAATGCTAACGAACGACATTGATAGAATTTATAGTTTGCGAATTCTAAATTTGTAATTAATTTAATAGTATGTAGAAAGTATACGTTTAATTTATCAAATGAATTTATTTATTGCATTTCATCAAGTTGATATGTGATATCATTTTTTCATAAATATTAATATTACTTAGCAAATTCTCATATTAAGCATCAGAAAAATAAATTACAGTATGTCTTGATTATATGTAGTAGCCTTATAATTAAAATCTATAAAAATCTGGACCACAAAGACTTTTAGCTTAACAAATGTTAATTTTGAATTTTAAAAATCCGAGTATAAAGGCAGAATCACACATTTAATAGGCATTAATGAGTTGCTGGGAAGAAAATAAAAATTGCAATTTGATGAATGGCCTATGTCTAATTCATGGCGAGAGACTTGGAATGAAACCAGGAACAGATTCACAACAATATGAATAAGGATAGAATAATTTTGTTGCAGATATATGCCTAATTTATTCTTCCTCACTACAAATTATTACCTACCAAGATTTTTTCCACGGAAAGATAATATTCTGTAATGAAAGTTGATTGAGTCCTTGGAGAGCATTTTGTTCCTTTTTAATGAAGGGAAGGGACGACGCAACGGGGAAGTTGAGTTGGTCGTCGTCGTACGTGTTCGATTTATTCATGAGCCCTTCCACTGTGCAACACGTTCTTAACCCCAAGCCATTACAGAATCACGCGTTTGTACAACTCATGGAAAAAGAGGATAAATACTTTATTTATATTATTCTGCAGTCAGTAGAGACCCTCAACTAGGTTATTACTTCATTATGCGTGTGAACAGTCACAAAAATATATTTAAAAAAAATCAAAACCTGGCTTTTTCCTACTGATGCTGACAGATGTTTGCTTGTTTCAGAATTATGGATCATAGACTGCTAACTGCTTGTACAGTTATAACAATACGTTTTTGGCAGATTTGATTTAAAGCTCTCTAATAAAGGCTGCATTGTTTATGAATTCACAGTCAAAACCACTGAACTCAAAGAGAAACTGAATAATTCGTTGGAAATATTGTCAAAAATGATATAATGGAAGCTTAAGTAGCTAATTTCACTTTTGATTTCCTTTCTCTCAATTGCTCATGTGAAAGGATTAAACAAATTAGAAATTAAATACTAGGATTTCTCAAGATATATTCTGTCACTTTTTTACTTTAGTTGTTTTGACTGTTAATTGGTGGCAATGCATGTTGTACATTTAATCCATGGATTTTTATGGTTTCTTTCTTAAAGCCTCTTAAAATAATATCATAATTTTATTTGTATTTATCTATAATAAAATAAAATTCCAATACCATACCTTACGTTTGTAAGGCATTA
Source organism: Thalassaphorura encarpata (assembly GCA_009869925.1). Taxonomy (NCBI): domain Eukaryota; kingdom Metazoa; phylum Arthropoda; class Collembola; order Poduromorpha; family Onychiuridae; genus Thalassaphorura; species Thalassaphorura encarpata. The sequence continues at coordinate 118,760 of WJEZ01000001.1, forward strand.
AGTTCTGGTCAAGTTTGAATAGACTAATTAATTTTTATAGATATGTCTCTACAATATACACGTATAATAAAGTTTCCTATTTGCACAATAATTTGGAAATACACCCACAACAAAGTTCGTATACATTTGTTAACCAAAACTAGAATTAATTCCCTTTCGTATACATTTGTTAGTCAATTAGCTAATTATATTTAAAAATTTCTTTCATACTCTAACCTCGAGAATTATTCTGGATTTCAGAGTCGGATGAAGCAAGGACTTCAGAGTTTTCTTCATTTAGTGCGGATGGGGATTTTGCAGATGGACTATGATTAGTTTTAAGTTTTTTCTTAGCAGAACCCATGTTAGTACAGGTCCTTAAACATTTACACTTGTGTTGCTGTTGATGGTCATCCGTACTAGAAGCTGGGGCCATTGAAACACTACCGTCATGAGTTGTCGTCGTAGTGGAAGAGGCACTAACATCAGGGCTTTCGTCTTTTTTATATTTAACTCGTCGATTTTGAAACCAAATCTTGACTTGTTTTTCACTCAAATGAAGATAAGTTGCAATTTCAATTCGGCGAAGGCGAGATAAATACATATTCATTTGAAACTCTCTCTCAAGCTCCAAAAGTTGTGCACTGGTGAAAGCAGTTCTCATTCTCTTTGAAGAAATTCCACTACTACTCCCACTCATGGAGGATGTGTTCAGCTGACTTTCACTTTCTTGACTCTCGCCCTTTGTAATCGGACCATCATTACTACTACCATCACTCAAGTTCAAATCCTTCTCACTTTCCCCTGTCACTCTTCTCTCTTCAACTTTCTCATCGTAATCTTCTTCATTCGGCTCATCTTTAACTGCGACTGCCCTTCTTTTAGAACACAATTTTCTATTTCTGCTATATCGGAGCCCAACGCTACTTTCATCTGTTGGAGATTCAGGTTCATTTGTTGAAACTGGACACGCAGAGCTGGTATTATTAAAATTTCCAGGATTACTGCTATGATAGCGAAGATGTGGTGACTGCCCTCTTGAATGGGGATCCAACATTGGGAAAGCAGCTGATAAATGTTGATAAAAAGGGGAGGTCAGAGGTCGCAGGTAAGGTGATGATGCAGCAAATAGTGCGGCAGTAGCAGCCCCTGCAGTCACCTGAGGATGAGGTGGAGAAGATGCAAAATACCAGCAACCACCAGGATTTTCATGTTGATGGCTTCCTTGGACTCCAGCAGTAGATGGACGAATATGAGTTGGGCACATAAAGCCCCCGGGTATCACAGTATCCAGGAAAGACGCAGCAGTAGCTCCAGGATGGACGGGAGAATGGGCCGACAGCAAAGGGATTGGACTAAGAAAGTTTTGAAAAGGCAAACTATTCACACTCGAACTGGGATTCTGTTGAGAGCCATGGGGAAAGTGGCTGCTCAGCTGATGATGTTTCAACGTTGTTCCTTTAAATCCACTTCTTAAAGATTCACTCTCAGTTCTGTTGTGTCCACTTTTGGAATTTTTTTGTGGTTTTATAATGGAATCGACAAAGAATGAACGAGACATTTTACTGGACACACTTGACTCAGAAGACAAGAACTAACTAAAAATGTCCCAAGACACTGACTAGTTTTCTTCGGATAAGGTAGACATTGGGAAAGAGTTGAGGTCAAAGGAAGAGATTTTTAGTTGGATGATGATGTTGATGATGACTATGAGTGTGAATGATGATGGGTCCGCGTGGTGGTGGATGATGATTCGGGACAGAAGATGAGAATTGAACGGACTGGGTTGAAGGACCAGGAAAGGAGGATTAGGCTAGGCTGAGTTGAAACCCTAGAGCCATCCCCTATGTAAATGGGATTGGTTTAGAACGAGTTTGAATCAGGAACCCTAGTCAAGAGGAACCATCCTACTCTCCTACCCCCTACCATTATCATCTCGATAATCGACGAATTAAATAATTCATTAATGATGGGATGAATAAAACAACTTTTAGGATTTCAACTCGTGTAGTGTATTCATCGTCTTTCCTTTATTTCCAAACCCATGTCAGCATTTCGCCTGCTTTTTCCAACGTACCTATTTCACGGGATCATCAACAATGCACATACATTGATTATTTTTTTCTGACGATCACTCAAGAATTACCTTTGGATTTCCCAATAGTATTACAAAGACACACGTCAACCGCGTAGGAAACAAGAACTTAATTAATAAACCACCTACTTCCATTTGGATAACATTCACTGAATTAGCGCCTCAAACTTTTCCTGTATTGTTCTCTATCGTCTTTCCTTTATTTCCAAACCCATGTCAGCATTTCGCCTGCTTTTTCCAACGTACCTATTTCACGGAATCATCAACAATGCATATACATGCATTGCTTATTTTTTTCTGACGATCACTCCAGAATTACCTTTGGACTACCCAATAGTATTACAAAGACACATGCCAACCGCGTAGGAAACAAGAACTTAATTAATAAACCACCTACTTCCATTTGGATAACATTCACTGAATTAGCGCCTCAAACTTTTCCTGTATTGTTCTCTCTACTTATCCAATTCGAATTAGAAACTTTGATCGAATATTACTTCCAACTTCGAACACATTTTCACCACTCCTATTAAAGGAAAATGGATGAATAATTAAATACCTTCGTAATGCTAACAGCGTGAGAACTACTAAATTATCCAATGAATTAGGAATTTGTGGAAGGGCAAGACTTAAGAAAATATTAAGCGCGTGTTCAGCCGATCACTTATTCCTATCGGTTTTCAAAACTATAATTTTAAAGTTTACCTATTGCTTAACGGGTTTATGAAATTTCGAATTATTAGAGAAAAAAAGAAGCATATAATGGTCATGTACTCATTTCTGGAATATTAGAATACACAAAAATTATTAATAACATGGACATGGGTTATTATTATGATCTGCAAATTTAATAGGCTGTATAATTTCAGCCTGTTGCAACGTCAGTTCCAATCATGATCCTACCTGTGTTGATTTGACAGCATTATTGAATTTGACTTGTGATGAGTGAATGAAGTGAAGCATATTAGTGAATGAACAAGGGATGGGTTCTTCATTGTCTCACAATTTGGAAGAGAGAGAGTAACAAGGGAAAGTATTATGTGTCAGGAATGAATGCTCATTTGGAATTAGTGGAAACCCATAGCTCAGGTAGGTCGATTGATGTGAAGGATGCATTTATTCAGGATCTGGAGCCTTTACTCAAGATCCACATTATATTGCATCCCATATTAAGTGAGAATAATACAGAAGGGACCAGGACTCAGAACATGATGATCCCAAAAGAACCAGAAGGATTTTCCCATCTAAACTGTATGTAATAATGGATGGGCTTAAATTGGCTTAAAGACAGATGCTCTCACCAGTTCGGAAGGTGAGGTGGATGAGACGCATGCAACGCAACATGTATCACAAAAGTAACGAACGGAAGCTAAAGCAGTCAGTCAGGAATCGCTATTCTCTCTTAAGGTAAATAAATATCAAAATCGTCAATGATCAAAAGAGTGAAATAGATCCGAGGACTTTATTCTTCACAACACAACCAGACTGCTGGACGTTAGGCGGCTTTATCAGTCAGCCAGCCTCAGTGAATTGTCAGGCGAAACAATAGATGTGAAAAAAGATAGCCCTCATACTTGTAATTTGATCTGACTCGAAAGATGGTATTATACCTATACTATTACCACGTCATCAACAAACCCTCTGATATGTCTGGTGAGCTGAGCTACGTATGACGCGGGTCTAACAGAAACGTCCAATGGATCTAAAAACATACATGCAGATTCAGGGCATGGAACCGTCTAGTGTCTAAGAATCCAGTTGAAACCTAACGGGATCTGCCCGAGTGAGTTTATATATATGAAACTCTAATTTGACCAGCTCTAAAATTCTTTTGCATCATTACTTTCGATTTATTAATCTTTAAAATAAAATTATTGAACAATATATATGACCACGGAAGGAGTTGAAATTAATACATAACCAAATATTTCAAAAGCAGGGGAACTAATTTACTTCGGCAAACTCTCCTAGTTGAATCATAATCATAGACCATATGTGCTGCCAGTTCCGTTAGAAGGACAAAATGCAATAAATATTGACAAGGTGAATAGAGTGGGAGTTTGGAGTTTGGAAAAGAGACTAATGGGCCAAGTTTTCCTATGCGTGTCGCCGAAAGAGCAAATTGGGCTGAATAATTTAGTAAGAAAACCAAAACAAAATTACTGGCTCAACAAAAATGTTCCAATCATTGATCGGACTCGGAATACTAAAGTAGTGCAGATGCAGACCTCACCTCTCCAGTGTTACACAAACTTACACTATTCCCGGGTCGATCTCGTAAATTGTAATGACCAGTGCCCTAAGTCCGGGTCGGGCATCATTCATACTTTATGAACTAATACTGTTTTTCAAGGCAACCCAAGGCAGGAACAGTTCACCATTAAGACACGTTGACCAAACATAATTATGGCATCAGCAAGTACTGAAGGTTAATTTCCAATTAATTGCCTTAATTTATTGCTACAGGGCCAAGGAAATGGTAAAATCTCTACCTGGGATGATAAAATCAATAAATAAGATCCATTCCTACAGTTATTAGTCAAAAGCACTATACAATCGGCACCTGAAAATTACAAGTTCTTTGAAATATTTATAAATATTTGAACTAAAACTAAACCAGAATTATTACGTGGTTAAGCTAAGCCTTGATTAGTATGGGATATTTGCTCGTTAAGCATTGGATCATATAAAACGAGCAAAATCAATTTTCAACTAGCCATGTGAACTTTCGAGCGGCCTATTCATTAAAATTGAGATTTGCATTGTCAGCGTGACTATTGCAAGGAAAGCTTAACGCAAATCGACGGATCATGTGAATATTCATTCGTTCAATACAAGCAGAACAGTCACACGAATACAAGTCTTTAAATCTCTATTTTATAATATTAGATTAAAAACAATTTTATGAAGTGCAAAATGCAGATGCAAATCTGGGTTAATAAATGAAATCTAGAATTATGGAAACGCATTTTAGTACAAAATAAATTGGTTTTGGCTCTGTTTTTGATTTCGATAATGGAATAAAAACCATTTGTAATGAATTGACCGAATGACGATGAGACTGATGTTGGGGTGAGGACCCTCTTGAAAATTGACAATTGACACAATAGGATGATACTACAGATACAAAATAGGAGATTCAAAAGAGCTGTTTGGTATTGTGCGGTAGAGAAAAGAATGAATTTATGTAATTTTCTATCTGACTGAAAAGAAAGAACCAAACCCGTGCTTCAGCTCAACCAAGTTTTGTTTGATTTTAGTTTCTACCGAGTATACAATTTTAATAGGAGCATGACATGAGGAGTCGTCACCCCGAGTAGAGTTTTGCTTGCTGCTCCTGGGTCACCCATTCTCCAACTCATCCTATTCAATTTCAGATTGACATTAGCTAGGAAAGGTTCAAAAAAAGATAAGGGATGAGCAAAATGGGATGGTTCACATACTTACCATCAATTAGTTACGGGTTCAAGTACTAGCTAGTCACACGACAACAAATTTGTCGTGTCATTCCTCACACTCAAGTTCAGAATTGCCTTTTATTAAAAATTCTGGGTCACAAAATCACTATCCATTTAACTTTATAATGATGCGGATGAATGACTTGGCCGGATTTTTTCTACAAACCAACCAAGGATCATTAAGGGTTCAATTTGTCCTTAGCATAAATCTAGATCAAAATTAAGTCTGATAGATTAGCTACATTTTCTATTTCATTCTTTCAGAAGAGCACATGAAATATAATTGAAATTCTGATCCACATTTTATCCAATGCATCAGAATAGCTACGTGCTAATATGATTTGAATAGAAAAAATAAGGAATCCAGGGCTGAAACCGTTGGAAAGTACATTTCACATGAGCCCGAATGAATCTCCTCACAAAAAAAGTTCTTTGCACCCGGAACACAGTACTGCACATTGGCCTGGCTCACCGCACCCTAGAGAATATTTAGAGCTTCTCCTTCTTTGAGTAAATAAATTCAATACCTGTGGGAAGGGTAACTAACTAATAAGGAAGGATAAGCTCAAAAATCAACAGGAACAATGGGTTGAAATTGAGAAAGGTCGGTCGCGTGGACGTCCCTTTGGGATATTTAAAAGTCTTCCTCTAAAAACCATATCAGATCAGAGTCACCGCTAACGTTCGACTACTTTAAATTTTATTTCCTTGACTAAAAACATTAAAAATATTAACGCTTTATTTTTAAAGCAAAAAAGAAAAGAAATTAAAACTAATAGCAAGTTTTCCAAAATCGGGAATTATTGATTTCTGAATATAAATCGGGTGAAGTACTTAGCCTTCCAATAAATCGGATTTTGGGATATATCGTAGTGCTGCGGATTGGGTTGAATGGTGTGAAAGGATTTTTATCATTTTTATGTCATTCATTTCCATTTTCCCTTCGTTAAGAGGATTTACCCAATGACTAGAGAACTAGGGATATTTTTGACTGTTTCACTAAATAATGGGATACAGAGAATATTTTTGTAAAGCTCTACCAAGTATTTTCGGCCAATTGTTCACGAGCCAATTGTATTGTATTATTTTGGGGAAAACTACAAAAGAGCCAAACAGGCAGGCGCTCAGAGTTTTCTACATTATTACGATCATTGAATGTGATGGGGTTTTCATCAAAAAGTAGAAAAAAAGAGCATAATATAATGGACAAATTATTGAATGTACGTGCGATATGAATACAATTCACTGTGCCATGGATTTATTTTTAGCCATTTGGTCTTTCGACTGACTCCTGTCTGCTTCAAGTAGAAAACCTTTCGACGATCCAATAATAAAAACTTAGCCTATTAGCGCCTATTTTATTTTTGCTTTCCCAATGAGATTAAACAACGGGTTCAAGACCCATTTGCCCATTCAAGTTTTCGCACAAATTATCTAATGAAACATCCACAACTAATACAAAACTTTCGAATCTAGAGATCAGCTAATATATTTCAATTCCGGGTTAGCCGCAGTATCAATTTGAACTCAACAACGTTTGATTAGGTGGTTAACCTATTTATTTATCAAGTCTCAGAAATATGTATATACAAATTTATGCATCAAAGAGCTGATGAGAATAGACCTAGACCACATTTGCCCTGAGGCTCTAGCCAAGACTTTCACCAACAAGAGTTCAAGCAAAAGGAACAACACTGCCTGCCGCTTTGTATTTGCGTAAAAAGGCGTTCAAACAAAAAATAAAGTAAAAGTCGTCTTGGAGCATCATCAGTCTTGACATTTTAAGAATTGTATTGCATGAAAACCAGGCAGCGCTTTAAGCGAGTAGACGAGCGTGAACTTTGGTAAACATTTTATTTTGATTTCAGGTGAAATGAAATTCCCTATGCATATTGTGCTTTAGCATAGCATATACGATAGATGATAGGATTTAAATAAAGAACAAATCAGACAGTACTCATTGTGTAAAAACTTGTATTACGGTTTCTTTAGCTTCACATGGAAAACATATAAGAACATTACTAATTAGTTACCTTAAATTACATACGTATGTCAGATGGAGTAGTTGTCGAATGTGTCATTAAAACCATTTTGCTCATTCTTCCAATTCAATCTAAAATTAATTATTCAAGTGAGCTACCAAATGTAATCCGAGAATAAAATAATACATACAAGTACAAAAAATATTCATATTCTGACTATGTATTAGTAACTTTGCAGAGTTCCTGCAGAGGTATTTTTGTTTGAGTTTCATCGTTGACAATATTAGACATGACTTGACAAGAATTTAATAATTCAATATAAAATTGTAATATGGCAACAGGTCTGACTGAAAATGTATCAAGTTGGCTCTAGCTTAAGACAGCCTCCACAATCTGGGACAAAATATACAGAATAATGGCTGATTTCTCTGAGAAAATCGTCAAGCACATTTAACCGGTGTTTAGTAATACGTATAACTAAATGCAAAGCAAGATCTACTCAGTTTGCTTAAATAAATTACACAATACAATCCATGGTTAAAAATAATATTTATGAAACAAAGCCAAGTCCAGCATGATAATTAATTAGCGCTAATTAGAACCAAATCTCACCAAAAATAAAAACAAACCTTCAGTCAACTACAACAGGAATAAAAAATCATAACAATGAAACAATGTTCAAATGTTAAGTATCGGGACAATATTTGGAAAAAGCAATTTCAGAAACTGACAAGGGCGGCTTCTCCTAGTAAAGCTCATTATTCCTTGAGACACACGAGTCGCCGTAAACAAATGACAAAAAAAAAAACCAAAAGTGGGATATAACTAATGAGAGTATAAACGCAACAAAGTCATAACACAACTCAGACATAATTACTAATAAAAATGGCTAAAGCGCAAAGAAGATCTCAACAAAATATTTGGCATGGATGGTACTAAACAAACGTGGTATGAATCTGAATGTCAAATTCACCATATGTCAACTTTTCATTTTCCCCTTCAAGACTCAATAAGTCCAAAATTAAAAACAAAAGACCAAATTTAACAGTTCCTTATTGAGAGTAGCTTTGTGTACGGAGATTAACAGTCCGAATGCAACCAGAAGTGCAACAATAGAAGTCTTATCGTCAACAAAGCTCAAATTCTGAGTTATCAAAAGTACGGTTGATGCTTAATTTATTCAGATTCTGAAGGACTTGCCACACGCAATGTTTAAGTTTTCGGATTAATAATTAAAAAAAACTATCATCCTCCCATTTATGACAATTTCTTCTGTGACTGATCGGATAAAACACCGATTGCAAATTTGATCATCACGTAACAAAATAATTACACAATTGCTTGGTAAAAATTTATGTTAGCTCAACCTTTGGGTTTTGGACGTAACTTCCTCAAAGAGATGAAAGTTTATTCCCATGCCTGGAATTGTCAATGTGGTATTTTTAGGTTGTGAATTTAGGCCATCCAATTAACTTGTTCACCCTTGGGTCTCTTAGATAATCAAACTTTGGAATAATTTGTTTAGAAATCACAAAAATTATCTCCCCAATCTCGTCCAACTTTAAAATTGGTGACTCATTCTGCGTACATGCGAACATTCTCACCAATCTGCGTAACTCATTATAAAATTAACCGTTATTGTTATTAATATCAATGTTTTTCGTACTCAATGAATGCTGCTGCAACTTGGATACACTGACCACCCTCAGTTGTTTCTTTCAAAACTCTGACTTTTTTCAAAAATGAAACTCCAGTTCATTTTTTGTAGCTGGGTTATTCTAACAGTAGGCAGTGTTGTACAAGATTTATGACATGGTAGTTTGTCCTCATATTTCGGCATACCAAAATCTATCGCTAATTTAGTTTTAGAACTAGCTTAGTTTTAGGTACTCAATTAATTCTAATTCTACACAGATGTATCATAGTCGAATAATCCATAATTAAATGTAGTCTGTAAACACACGGTTGGTAGACCGACTTTTTGTTTCAGTTTTACTTGTAACGACGTACTAGGTTAGATTAACAAGTTATTGTTTTAAAAAGTTTTGATCCGTGCTACGTATGTCCAGTTTCAATAGGCTTTTTCACAGCCTTCACATTTGTCTGATTTGTTAATTGATTCAACTTAGATTAATATTATTTATTTCTACAGTGTATACGACCAAGGCAATACGTTCTGGAACTGACCCATGCAATTTCGGAAGACGTTAAAGTAAGTTCAGAGAAAGGCTTCGATTGGACAAAATCGGTTCAATTTAAATGTGACGGCTGCGCTGTAGCATTCCTACAGCAAATTCACAATTATTTCGAGAATGGATTATTCGATAAACCGCGCTAGCCCGATCGAAGTCTTCTCCATTTAAATGTTCTGTTAGATATGTTCATTTTATGAGTTCACTACACAAGATCGGAAAAAGTTAAAAAAAGAAACTCTGGATATCTGAAAACCTCTTATTCCCAACTCTGGCAAAACATTTCTCGTCAAACTGTTCTGAATGATTTTCAAATTATTTAAATACGCTTCATTTAATAAAATATACCTTAATTGAGATCTGAGAAAATTATTAAGGAATGTTACCCTCTTGTTATTGATTTTCAAGTTAAAAAAGTTGCTAGAATTGCAAATATCAATTCAATTCGAACAATACCGGTGTTATTAATTAAGTTTCAAATAGGTATTATGGTCTCCCTTTGATTCTATGTCAGAATTCAGACTGTCAGTGTTAAAATCCTTAGATAATTATCAGAATTTAATTTGTTTGATTACCCTTTTGTAAAGTCTCGTATTTCCTAATTAACTTCCTGATATTAAATCGGGACTACAAAAAACCTTTGGAAAAGTCAAAGTCATTTGCACAATTTCCCTGGAGTGCTAATAACATACAAAATTCTTTCCATACATGTTAGCTCGCTCAGTGACGTTTCCGGACCTTAGCTGCCTCAAGTTAAAAAGAATAGCAGCTCTCATTAAGTCTCACAACTTTATGTCATCCCGATATCGCGATCAAGGCATACTCATTGAACCAATCAGCCAAATAAATTGACTTTATTCCCTAATAATGTGATTAATTATTGATTTGTACGTCCGGATCTCCGTACTGTGTTCCATAGCTGTCTCAAAACTTAACACTATCATTAAACGTATATTACATTTACATAGCACAAAAGGGGTTACTGGTTCTTAGAGACAATTCTCAAAGTTTAGTGCAGTCACGGATTTGACTTGACTCATTTTCCCAACCTTCTGTCAACGTTCCATAATTTACAATCAACAATTTCAACTGTAAGTAACTGTAGTTCAAGGTATCATAATTCTTTGAGTATTAGCGAAACGCTTAACTCAACTGCCATACAAACACTTAACAAGGATTCTCATAATTTTTCTAATGATTATGTACACCATTCCATTCATACTTTAATGTCTAGTTATGGTAACACTGGTACTAATTTCCTGACACTGATCTTTTATTCCTCTACTTGGGTAGAGCTTCCTCGCTAATTTACTCACGTCATGAAGGTGGTGACCGGTTAATGTAATTTTTGCAGACAAACGTAGAGCTATTACTAAATTCCTAGAAATCCTTGAACTTACGGCCACTTAGGTGTCATAAAAAGTAAACAATAACAATTTTACCCTTAACTTAATATTATGTTATAACAGGAGGTACTTAATACTGACTGGTAATAGCCAATGCTGAAATTTTGTGAGAGCAACCCACGACTTTCCATCGCCCACCCAGTAGGAGCAGATGGTTCATGACTTGACCTTTTAACTCTGCTTAAAATCTTATTGTGCGTCCTCATCTATTGTTTTCATTCTTGTGCGATCTTAATGGCAAAACCTCATTTGAAATGCATTCTTCACATTACACCCCAGTCCTAATTCTTATTGGAGAACGCAGGGTGTTCATCTTTAGCTACTGGCACTTGTTTAGAACTTCGGAGTTACCTTCCTTCCCTTAATGAGTATTTCACATCCAGCATTACCAGGTTCTGGTCATTTGTTTTCATTCATTTTTTTTTACACTTGTGCCATTCTTATGGGTCAAGACGGTTCTTCTAATAAAACGCCTCTTTCTGCCAGTGTTAACAGACCACTAAACTCATGCTCCAAAATATGTCGTGACTAGAATAGAAATAATATAATATCATTAATAAAAATCTATTAACCAAAATATAATAGTTCAAGACTTCAAACTTACTTGAGTGATTTGGCTAGGAATTTTTAGAGCTAGAGCCATTGTGTTGTGATCAAAACTTTCATCTAGAGCAATTAGGGCTCCATGTACACCCGATTCTATAAGGTTCATCCCGTATTCCTAGTAAAAAATTCCAGACACGGTTAATTTATAATTACGAAACTAATGATTGCGTATATTTCCGTATGTACAACCTTGAGACCGATCGATTGAACCCATTTTATGACTCGGTCATTTGACCAAACCAGAAGATCAATGTTTTCATTCTCACATGCCCTCCGTCTGTCTTCTAATAATTTTCTATCATAGTTTAGCCTCTTTAAGCATACAATGCCAAATTGTAGGCTAGTTCTGTAAAGATAACATCAGGACGTTTAGTTAGGTCAATTAAATTAAGTAATTATAGGATAGAAAACAGAAACCTACCTGTGATTAGCATCCACCATTTTTAATTGGGTTCTGAGGTCTTTTTTTGTTAGATGATCAAGCATACGTGCATCCACGAGGCATTCCATGAAAGTAGTTCGGTATTGTGGCAAGCCCAATGACGGAAGCCAATAATTTCCAATCCATTCATGGTTCATGTCACCAAAAGCTAAGTGACCTAATCTAGAGGCAGTTGGAGCAGATGGACTTGTCAGTGACACCATTTCCTGAATCGCTAACCGCAATTTCAACCGATGTAGTGGATTACTGAAATTAATTTATATTACAATTAACTCTTACGTGTATCCATGAAAGTTTAGTTAAAACAGAAGAATGCTGAATAGTAAGAATGGCATCATTCTATATCGCCATATAAAAAATTCACCTACCTAATTCCAATCTCTCTCTGAATTTCTGTATCACTCAGGGCACCTGAAAACAAGTCAAAAGAAATTTTTAATTTATAAGATTGGTTACAATTTCCTGAGTTTATTTTATTTAACTAGAGTTTGAACAAAGGAATACGAGTAATTGTAGTTAAAACTATTATTAAAAGTGATTTAGAACGTACTCATGATTGCACCGGACTTGACGTTAGCTCGACAAGCGGCGACATACCAGGCTGGCATCCCAACCCATTGCTCCAACCAGGCGTCTATTGTTGGACCATTCCATAAAGCAAACGGCGTCCCAGCTTTCATTGCCTCTGAGAGTAACTTCGTCTTTCGTTTCTTTCTCCTATCAAAATCTGCTTTTGCTGTTAGAGGAACTGGGTTCATGGACTGGACCGAAGGAAGACTACTCGTGCTTAACACCGGTGTCGAAAGGGACTCACTAGCCAAGGAACCTTCACTCTCAAAACCACCTTGATCATATATAAGGGAGTCCTTTCCCTTGGCCTAGAATAACATCAAACCAAATGAAATGGTTCTCATAGATCAAATCAAAACTATTAAGTCAACTCTACCTACCTTCTCCTTTTTACTGAACAGGCGTCCTAAAGAAGACTTGATACCCTTCTTCTTGGCGGCTGCTGCCATTGCAGCAGCAGCTGTCGTGTTTACAGGCAGTCCTCCAAGATTAGAACGATCCTGGCTGGAATAGGATCCAGGATACATATGGTGAAGCTGCATATTTTCGTGAGACATGTAGTTCTGCCCATGACTAGCACTTGGGAGGACTGCAACTCTGCGTAGTTCTTCTGTGCTCTGCCCGTAGGTTTGAGATGTATTTGGCATAAGTCGAAGAGATCGTGGAGTAGGTGGACTGGCTTCCGATTTCATTCCCATCGCCATCCCCATGTCAGGCATTGTAAGATTGCTCTGGTGATAAATTTGGGAAGGTCCAACCGACTCGCTCATCTGTCCAGGAGATGAATAGAAATTACCCGGAGACAAGGATGCAGGAACCTGTGGAAAAAGGAATTGTTCACATATTGAAATTGGGACCAATTCTTAAGAAATCATCTTGAATAATGAACCATAAATCAAAGTGGACATACCGTGTGAAATTTATGTAAATAATCACGTTGCGGGGAAGGGTTGGATCTCGGCGTAGACCTTCCACTCAAAGGAGGAGACGGAGGACGATCCAGACCTCTTCCACCCATTTCCAGACTCCTGCCGCTTAAAGGTGGTGACATAGCTCGGTCATACATTCCCCGTCGAGACAGAAGGTTCACATGTTCAATTGATCCAACACAAGACTCCAGTTGCTCAGCCCTTGCCTCCGTATTTTGCTTCTCTTCTTGGATTAATCTTATTTCATTGTTGATAGCATCTAACTGTTCTTGAAGCATGAGGGCCAATGTTTGAGCATCAGTTTGCTGAGACGGTGACAAAACGTCAGCCACGGAGAAAATGCTCTCAGAGTCCTCCGCCTCAGCATCACTCAAGTCAAAGGCTTGCTGCACATTTCCAAGAACTTGTGCTTGCTCAACGGCATCCCATTCAACATCGCCCTAACATAGACAAAAAAAAACAACGAGGATCGAATTAATTTTTCAACTCCTCAACAATCTCAAGGGATCCATTAATGCTTGGCTCAAGTGGATTTCTGACCTTATCATCATCGAGCCGATGTTTAGCCAACCTCCGCGGCAATGAATGCGTGTCAAAACTAGAATGACTACTGGTACGGACAAAAGTTGCTTCAGCCGGGGTTGGGCTCAAACTCCTTGTCAGGGCTTCAGTTTGTTGAATATTGTAAGCAATTTCTTGCTGGTAAAGTTGTCGCTTAAGACTTTCAACTTCTAGCCTGGCTTTGGTCACTTCTTTCATCAGCTCGGCCTGTTGAAAAAATTTACATTATTAGGAATCCTGTAAATGCAATTACGAGATGCTCAACAAAAACTAGACTAAGAAAAACTTGCCTTCTCAGTCTGCATTTCTTCAAGGAACTTTCGAGTCTTATCTAGTTCTTGTGTCAAAGCATTTTTCTCCTCCAAAGAATGCATTCGCTCTTGTAAATGAACCTGGAGACGGTCATTAGACTCAGCCAGGAGTTTGTCTACGGTGGCAGAGAGTCGGGAATTGTGATCTTCATTAACTCTCGAGCGCTGGTTGAGGCGAACCAATTCTGTGTTCTTCTCCTCTAGTTGAGCTTCTAATCTGGCAATTCTTTCCTCTGCAGACCCATGACGTTCCTGTGCCTATATGAAAACAGATTTAAATTAAATCGTTTCCAGAAATTTTGCATCAGAATAATCATAGAATTAGAATGTACTTGGGTCAGCGCGTGAAGTCTAGCTTTTAGTTCTTCTTCCATGTCAGGCATTTTAGAAAACTGTGCCAATTTCTGATCGGAGAGTTCTAATTTCTCTTGAACGGCACGAGTCTTTTCCTCTTGAAGCTTGAGTTGCGCTTCCCTATGCTGAACTTCTTGTTCCAACTTTTCATTCAAGTCATGCAGACTTGTCGATTCCCGTTGAGCGTTCAGATAGCGTTTCTCCAATGTTGCAATTCGTTCTTCCTGTAAAAGACAAAGAAAAAGAGATTTTTTAATCCAAGCATCTCCTTCGCCAGTCACCAACAGCTAATGCACGACTTTTCAGCTCCTTTAGTCCAACATTCGATTTTATTCCTACATACAAAAATGCCTTCAACCTCACTTTTTTCCACACACACACCTTTCCTTATTTAATTTCCCTCCTCAATTCCATCAACAGAATCATTCCTTGTGATCGATCAACCTCCAGTAGAAAATACGTGCCTGGGGAGCTTTATTTCACATTTCGTCAAGATTAAACACTTGAACTGAATAACGGAAATCAGGCTAGAACTACAAATACGCCAAGAGTTGGGGACTATGTTTGCTTTCAATCAATTCAGCTCACCAAAATTCCATTTTCAGTACCCGCTTCCTTACTTGTTTAAAATTCTTCAAGGGTAACTCAATCAAAACCTTTTCTCTTATCAAATAATAAAAAGTCAAGGTGCGTTTAAATTTTGCGACGACTTCATGACAGAAGAAATTGACTGAGCTTGAAAAAAAATCAGAATGAAAAGCGAAAACGACTCAAGTAACATCTTTGATAAATATGTGCTTCCTTCGATTTCCGACTTTCGTGGTACTCAGGAAAAATATATCCTGGGATTTAGTCCGCTTTATTGCACAGAGGAAGATGATAAGAATCTCATGCCTCCGTCTCCGGTTCCCTTCATTTTAATACGCTTCTTTCTGGAGTCAATAAGAAATCTACTCTCCAGATAGAGATAAAGCGACCACATTATGAAACTCTTGGGTAACTCCTTTTGGTATCAGGCTGAGAAAGAAATCATAGGGTTATTGCTCCCACGGATACCTGGATTACTTTAATCGAAGTATAACGCCATCCAAAAAATGTCATCAAATCTTTGAAAATCATAAATTACCTTTTGGTGTCATTCATTATACTATAAGATCTAAATTTACGGTGAAAAATTTCACAGATATTTATCAAACTTCGTAGTAGTTTCTAAGAGTAAAGAATAAGGAAGGATCTTGATATTACCTGATCGACTTTTTGAGCTGCATTTTCTCTCAAATCCCTTTGTAATTTGGCATTGTTCTCTTGTGCTCGGGCCAGCTCCCTTTGAGTCCTGCTCAGAGCTTCTTCCAACTCAGAAATCCGACCGCTCAACTCACTAGCCCGTCTTTGAGCTCCATTTAATTCTCCCCCCTGTCGAATTACAGTAAAAATGATCGTTCAGTTTCTCATCAGTAAAAACATTATTTTATACATAATCTTCCTCTACGACTTACTATCTTTGATCTCAATGACATACTACTACTTACAAATCTTCTCGATTGTTAAAAGAATCGTTAAGTTAAGGAATTCTATAAGTACACATGGAATTACCATATCTGAATTACGCAAAATAAATTTTTCACATTATTACAGAAAGAATTGTGAGGAAAGACTACGATAGCTAGAATTCCCATCCACGATGAGATATGAGAAAAGATTGGCTAAGGAACAAAGTGTATGTACCTGTTTCTCCAGTGCACTTTGTAAATCAGATATTTTCGAAAGATCTGCATCCGCTTCCATTGAACCATTGGAAACTCTCTGTGAGAGGAAAAGATCGGCAATTAATTCAAAATTCCAAGCTTAACAAATATGGGTTAAGATTTCTTATTTATTTAACTTCTGAATTATTAAATTATCAGAATAAGGAAAGTTCTTTAAGATATCAAAAAATAATTACAATCTCATAGATAAACAAAAAGGCAATTTTGCAATTTTTGATTAAATATGCTCAGTTATTTTTAATGACAGTAAAGTAAAGTCACTTCATTATCAATTTCCATGGAATGTGAATTCAAGAAGAGTAGGACTGCTTTGCAGCCCTGGTTTAATTCTGCAATTTGTAGTCAGGTTACATTGGATTTCGCACTTACTTTAGTTTGATTGAAAATGTTGCGACTGGAATCCGTAGAGTCAGTCTCACCATTTTCTTTGGTTTTCTCAGGTGCTTTTCCCTTGGCTTGATGCAACTGTTGGACAACAAAAAAAGAAAACATGTTTAGATTAGATATTTTAAATATTACGAACATATCTTTCCTCTCCAAAGAAATCAAGAGGTGCCTCGGCTATAAAATTTATTTTGCATATATATGTTAAAATGAAACTAGAAAAAAAGAAACCCAAATGGTGTTCGGGTTAGGGTATACTAATTTAATTGAAAATGTCACATCCTGTCTCAAACGACATCTCGGCCCTAAAATACCCTAAAATTATGCAAGCACACAGCCCTAACCTTGAAAATATTACTGACATCCAAATTTGAAAAGGAGTAAAGTATGTAGACATGTCGATATTAGAAGAGACTGGATGAGAATTGAGAATGGGTGAATAAGATTAATAAAAGTTGCGGGCAAGAAACTTTCTTCATAAGATTTCACTTAATCTGAATAAGTTGAAATTGTTGAAGAGGGAAAGGTTCCCAACAAACTTTAATTGAATTTCCTTTCCGTTCATCTAACAAGGGAGGTAAAAGTCCTAACTTTACGGTAGATATAAAATAAGCCAAAACTTACTTCATCTTTGGATTGGGATAATTCATCTTCCAATTGTGAGACTCTTTCAAGGGCCACTCTCAAACGCTCACGGACCTGCAAAAATTTGCTATATTATTAAAATTATTTTACTATTTAACTTAAAAACTAAGTACATGATGTTGATGCCGAAAAACAGAATACTACTAGTCGATCAGATAAAACCTGGGACTCGATAACGTTAACAAAGGATCATACACATTTCCATTCCTTTCCGTATGCGGAAACATTGCGAATGTTATAAAAAACTGGAGGATCAGTCCTAGCTAACAGCAGACATTGGCCTCCCTATCTCGTTCCTTTCTCCTGCTACTCTACAACGTACTAATCGTTAAGAGAAACCATTGTGCACTAGACAAAAAAAGCCGATTAGTTGCCGTACAGGTAAAATAGGAAATAACGAAGGTTCAAACTGCTGTGACCATAATCAAAACTTGTAAAAATGATTTCATTATTAACATTAGTTCATGGTCTGACTCTGAAAGCATCATTTGTGTCTTCGAACATTTTGTTGTGTCACACGTATTAAATGTTCGAGATTGAAATAATAAGATTGTCCAATTATCGTAAAAATCAAACAAACTGCTCTAGAACCTTAATGTATCATCCTTCAAAATGGTGTAAAAATAAATTCTGCATTCATAGCAAAAAAATTACAAATCTTATATAAGCTTTCCTTCGTTCTTGTTTAATTAAAAAAGTCTACTTGTTTGGAAGGTCTGCAAGCTGGAATGTCCTATTGTGCTTCACAAGAAGAAACCATTAACTGCTTCTTGTACTAAATTGCTCAAAGATGATGACCGACCTAGGAAATCCTCCAGAAGCGTATGAAAATATTGCACAAGTAAAGGGAATCCGGGGGGCTCATAGATTATATCTTTGCTAACTCCACTGTCTTCGCAGTCAAGGGCACGGTGGTAAAAACTTACACCGTCACTAAAAAAGGAATTTCATTATGAACTATCAAAGGCAGAAAAAACGTCAAGAATGTGCTGAACAGATATGAAAATAATTATTATTACATTTGTGTGCCAACAGAAAATACAAAAGGAGAGCGGCCAAGTTCTACCTGTTTCTACAAAATTATGTTCGCGTAGACAAATTTCTTACATCTAGTTAAATTCAAAAAGACATGTCTTTTGAAATTTTAATTTTCATCAGCTGGACTTGCCTATATAAAAAGAAGGGTACCGGATAAGGGCAGTTTTTGGGCTAAACCTTAGATGATCAAATCGATCTGATTATTCTTTTAGCTTATGTTGAGAGGTACTAAACAGCGAAAAAAAAAATTCAAAAAATGTTTGGCTTAGTCGTCAAAATCGACTTCCCATGCCAGGCGGGTCGAAAATTCAAATACGAGTCAGACCAACGCACTGTGCAGATTCTTATACCTTATAATAAGGGTGAATTGGCTATGTAAGAAAAAGTTGAAAAAATTCATGTAAGGTCACACAGGGTCACTTGTAAGGTCATTGTTGAAAAATAGAATTGTGAATACGACAAATACTTCAGTGTTTTATGCAGATTATTTTACGTTAGAATAAGGGTAAATCAACGGTAAAATAAAATATTGAAAAAATTATTGATTTCGAACATTTCGAATTTTCGACCCACCTGGCATGGGAAGTCGATTTTGACG